>ML780965.1:501652-513177 GCA_009831015.1 Picea engelmannii
CATACTTGGGACTTGGTTCAGTTGCCTACAGGAAAAAGAGCATTGCAAAATAAATGGGTTTACAAGTTGAAGGAAGAAGATGGAGGAGAAAAGCGGTACAAGGCTAGACTTGTTGTAAAGGGGTTTTCACAAAAGAAAGGTATCAATTTTGATGAAATATTTTCTCCTGTTGTTAAAATGACTTCAATTAGAACTATTTTAAGTCTTGTGGAAGTAGAATATTTGCATCTTGAACAATTATATGTAAAAACAAATTTTCTCCATGGGGATTTGGAGGAAGAGATTCATATGTAGTAGCCATAGGGGTATGAGGTCAAAGGGAAGGAGAATTTGGTATGCAGGTTGAAGAAGAGATTATATGACCTAAAGCAATCTCCAAGGCAGTGGTATATGAATTTTGATAGGTTTATGACAAAGCAGGGTTATAGTAGATGTCATTCTGATCACTGTGTTTATTTTAAAAAGCTAGAAAATGGAAGCTTTATTATCTTGCTATTGTATGTAGATGACATGCTTGTTGCAGGGTCTAATATGCAGGATACAAATGTGCTCAAGAAGAAATTAGCCAATTCATTTGCGATGAAGGATTTGGGTGCTGCAAAGAAAATCCTTGGTATGAAAATAACAAGAGACATGAAAAATCGCAAACTGACATTGTCTCAGGGTGAGTACACAGAGAAGGCATTGGAGAGGTTTAGAATGCAGAATGCAAAACCAGTTAGTACACCTTTGGCCAGCCATTTCAAATTAACTAAGGAAATTTGTCCCAAGACACAGGAGGAGATATAATACATATCCAGGGTCCCTTATTCATCAATAGTTGGCAGCTTGATGTATGCAATGGTTTGCACATGCAGTGGGAGTTGTGAGCAGGTATATGAATAATCCAGGTAAAGAACATTGGGAGGCAGTAAATTGGATTCTCAGGTATTTGAGAGGTACTGCTACTCATGCATTATGTTTTGGAGGTTTAGACACTTTTCTACAGGGATATGTTGATTCAAATATGGAAGGTGATAAAGACAGCAGGAGGAGCACCACAGGGTATGTTTTTACTAGAGGTGGAATAGCAGTAAGTTGGATTTCAAAACTGCAAAAGCTTGTTTCACTTTCAACAACAGAGGCAGAGTATGTTGTTGCTACAGAGGCTAGTAAAGAGATGATTTGGTTACAAAGGTCTATGGAGGAATTGGGAAAGAAGTAGGAAATAGCAGGTTGTATGATGACAGTGAGAGTGCAATTCATCTTGCAAAGAACTCAGCCTTCCATTCAAAGACTAAGCATATACATTTGAGGTACCACTTCATACGATCCACCTTAGAAGATGGACATTTGAAGTTGGAAAATATACACACTAGCCAGAATCCTGCAGACATGTTAACAAACGGAGTAACCAGAGATAAACTGAGTTCCTGCTCAGTTTCAGTTCATCTTCAAGAATGAATATGTAGATGAGAAGATTTCCAGGTCCAGTAAGGTTTAGAGTCCAACATATACAACAGTGGTGGAGTTGTTGAGATCAGTCTCCAAGTGGGAGATTGTTGGTTGTGGAGCCTGATTATCTTCCTGATTCAGAGGTCTTTTATTTTCAGTCATGTTTATACCCCATGAAGTATTTACACCCCAGAAGTATGTACACTCTTCCACGCGGGGGAGTGCAGAGGGGGGGTACCCCCTTTGCGGGGTCCGGGGGGGGCTATCCCCCCGTCTGGGGGAAAGAGGGCCCCCAACGAGGGTTCGGGGGTGAAGCCCCCGAAGGAAATATTGCCTTGTAAAAGTATATTGTAATTTCAATGTAAATTTGGACCGTTCATTATAAGGTCGCAGATCTAAGGATAGAAATTATGTTAGAGTTTATTTCCCTAGAAGGCAACTCTCTTTTATGAGGGAAATGTATTGCCGCTATGTATGACGATGAATATTGTATTCTAAGAGAGGAGACTATGAGAGAAATAAGAGGAAGTTACAACGCTTTTTGTTGTAGGTTGTATCCCTTCATATGATGGATAATAATAAAGGAAGGACCTGGCAATTTCTCTGGTGGACGTAGCCCACACTAGGTGAACCACGTAAATCTGTGTCTCTATTGTATTGTGTATCTTCTTTGTTTTGTTTCTACATTTGTTTTATTTATTGCTCCACGGTCCTGTTTTTCTAACAATAAGATCTATAGTAATGTTTTTTTTACTGAATATGTAACTGGACCAGAAAATAGCTTGTTTTGGACTGTAACAGGTTATGTTTCCTTTTTGGTAATATTATTTTTTTTTTTCAAAGGAAAAAAAAGTTGATTACCATTATATCTATAACATTCTTTATAGGAATCACCTCCACCCATTTTGTAAAGTAGTTTTTAGTTGTCAATATCCATTGATGTTGACCACTAGAATGAGGGTGTATTTTTCCAATGAAGTCCAATCCCTATTGTTGAAAATGAGCTACTACTTCTATTGCTTTCAAAGACATTGGAGCCCACTTTTGTTTTCCTGCAAACATCTGACATTCAACATAGGCCCTCACTTTCTTGTTAAAATGTGTAAATAGACTCATAAAATAAATACACTCCTCAAGATCTTGTATGTTGTATTTCTCCAAGTGTAATGACCTCCACACATGCTACTATGATGCTTTCTTATCAATGCATCTGTCTCATATTATAGAACACAATTAAGAAAAATACTAGTAGGGTATTTCCAATAAATCTCTTCCCCAAGGATACAATATTTCATACCATTTAATTTCAAAGAGAGAGCTTGTAATTTATTTAGTTATATATGACATTGAAGGTTTTGAAGATAGGAAATAATATAGGCATACCAAGAAGAATCAGAAAACCTTTCATTGGTTTGTAAATGAGGTTGCATGGGTGCTAACAATTCTGATTGTAGATTTTGGAACCGATCTTTAGAAATTTCCTTGGGATATCCCTTCGTAATTTTTTTTATCCCCAAATATTTACAGTTATATTCCACCATGAGATTTTCCAAACCTTGTCCTTTGACCAACTTTGTTAGCCTGATCTCCATATCACATTCCTATATTTTGGTAATCCACTTACCTCTTCTTCCATCTTAGTCTTATTGGGAAAAAATATTATTAACATATATATGAGGAACAAATGTGGTCACCTTTGAACAAAGAATATAATATAGAAATTCCTTCAAATATTTCACTAGAGAAACATATTTATTCTCCATTATATTGTATTTTAACAAAGTGTTACACAATGTTAAACTAAAAAATACTATTGGTTGCTCATGACCATCCTTGTTCCTTTGCAACAAGATATCTATGATTGTATGTTCTAATGAAAGAGGGAAAACTAGGTAATTCTTAATGTAGTCAGGACTTACAAGAACAAGAGCATCTCCTAATTCTTTCTTTATTTGGTAAAAATATGCTTTTGTTGACTCAGTTCACTTCACCTCTCTTCCCTTCTTAAGCATGCTAGTTATTTATTTGACAATTCATCTAATTTTGGAATAAATCTTCTCATAAATTTATTTTTACTAATGAATGACTAAATCTCTTACATGTGCCTCATAAAATTGATTGCTTGAATTTATTCTACTCTCTTAAGATCTATCTTGACTCCTTCCTAATATATAATATGGCCAAGCATCTTCTCTTCAATTATAGAAGAAAAGGATTCTGGGGGGTTAAGATATAGTCCATATTGTCTTAACTTGATGAAAACCTACATAAAGTGTCTAAGATGTTTATCATTGGTTTTTGAGTATGATTTCATGTCATCTAGATAGATGACTATGAATCTATCCCTTTTGTCTATAAAATCAATATCCATAGCTCTTTGTATCATTTATCCTACATTCATTAAACTGAAATTCATCTTGTCCTACATAAATGTACCCCAAGGAGTGGTAAATGTAGTCTTTTATCCATCTTCCTTATTCATTGCAACTTGATTATACCCAAAAAAAACCATCCACCATGGAAATTTTATGGGCACCTACCAATTTTTGCAATATATGATCCATCTTCAGAAGAGGATGGTTGTCTTTTAAAGAGAGTCGATTAATTTTCCTTAAAGTCCATACACAATTGAATATCACCATTCTTATTTTGAATAGGAACCAAATTGGCCACCCATTCAGAATATCTCAAATAAATTATGATCTTAGCATCTAACAACTTTTTAATATCTTATTTGATCATTGGAAACAATAATGGATTTACTTGTCGAAGATTTTTCCTGAAAGGTTTAAGTCCTTCTTTCAACTATATTGTTTTCTCAATGATAGACATATCATAAGTTTGGATATATTCATATCTCCAGGAAAAAGTATCATTAAATTCTTTAAAAATATTAACATAATTTTGCTTCTATTCTACTAGCAATACCTTTGAAATATTTATCATCCTAGGTTGCTCTGAAGTGCCAAGATTTGCTTCCTCATTGTCTTCAACCGAAGGCGTAAACATGGTATTATAGGTAAATATTTTTTATCAAAGATATCCTCAAGGGGAATAATCCCTATTGGGATATAATTGTTCTTAAGATGCACAATATTATGATTTCCAATCTATGGTTGTGTAGCCTGACCTTGAGTATCCCTATTTTCTACTTGATTTTATTCTTCTTCTTCATTAATACACATGGCCGAGAATTCATTTTCCATCTCCAGAGAAGGATTTATTTGTTGATCATCTTCAAAAAATTACTATTGTTTAACATTATCTAGAATAAATTTCATGGGCACCTACCAATTTTTACAATATATGATCCATATTCAGAAGAGGATGGTTGTCTTTTAAAGGGAGTCGATTAATATTCCTGAAGTCCATACACAAGTGAATATCACCATTCTTATTTTGAATAGGAACCAAATTGGCCACTCATTCAGAATATCTCAAAGAAATTATAATCTTAGCATCTAACAACTTGTTAATATCTTATTTGATCATTGGAAACAATAATGGATTTACTTGTCAAAGATTTTTCCTAAAAGGTTGAAGTCCTTCTTTCAACGATATTGTTTTCTCAATGATGGACATATCATAAGTTTGGATATCTTCATATCTCCAGGAAAAAGCATCACTAAATTCTTTGAAAATATCAACATACTTTTGCTTATATTCTACTAGCAATACCTTTGAAATATTTATCGTCCTAGGTTGCTCTAAAGTGCCAAGATTTGCTTCCTCATTGTCTTCAACCGAAGGCATAAACATGGTATTACAGGTAAATATTTTTTATCAAAGATATCCTCAAGGGGAATAATCCCTATGGGGATATAATTGTTTTTAAGATGCACAATATTATGATTTCCAATCTATGGTTGTGTAGCTTGACCTTGAGTATCCCTATTTTCTGCTTGATTTTATTCTTCTTCTTCATTAATACACATGGTTGAGAATTTATTCTCCATCTCCAGAGAAGGATTTATTTGTTGATCATATTCAAAAAATTGCTATTGTTTAACATTATCTAGAATAAATTGTCTATGTAATACCACAACCTCATACTTTAAATATGAAAAATTAGGTGGCATAAAAATTGTTGCAACCATAGACAAACAATCAACCTGCTAATTCTTGCCACTTGGGATTATGGTGAAATTAGCAGCTAAGAGGAAATTTTCAACCAAATCTTGGACTTTATTTCTATATGATTTCATCCTTGGGTGTTTTCTTTGATACTTATTATTCACTTGATTAATCACAAGTGTTGAATCCCCAAAAATGAATAATTTTTGTATGTTCATTCTCCTTCCTTGTTCAATCCCTAAAATCAAGGATTCATATTCAACCACATTATTTGTAGTCTTGAATCTCAGCTTGTATTACAACATAATATTTTCCCATGAAGGAGATATCAATAGGATTCTAGGTCCAGATCCTTCTTTTGATGATGCACCCTCAAAAGATATTTTATATATTCCATTTTTATTAGACTGGGAATGCACTACTACTTCCTACATTATGTCCACTTTATTAGTATCATCAAAGACAATATGGCATAATTATCAATTTCATCATGAACAAAGTACACCAAAAAAAATGTGATCATTTATGGTGTATGCAATCCTTGCTTCATGATTAAGTGTTCTTGTTTATCCACCAAAAACTATAATGGTTGCAAAGGAAAAGTCTAATTGTAAAGTATACCTTGACTTCTCCCCCCAAGACCTAGATAATAGAATTGCATAACTGATTGGTACATATTCCACTATGATATCCATAATTATGATTTTATTTAGTGTTTTATCCAAATTTACCACCAAATCTTTATTCATCCATAAACATTGGACCTTCCTTGAATCAAAGGAGTATAGGTCTTTATATTTCCTTATAATATCTAGGCCCAACTTTTCAATAATATCCCTTGGCATTAAGTTATGTGGTGCCTCTAAGTATAAAATACAGTTGTGAAGTAATTGATCATGGATAGTCAATCTAATGTAGAATAGAGGGGCTACATTATATTTTTACCTCCAAATATGGACCCACATGTACTTCAGGATAATCATCTTGGACATTAATCATATCAAAATGAACCATGCGTGTTGCATGAATAGGAGATGATGAAGACCCAGTGAACTTATCAATGTCTCCTCTAAAATAATGGATCTTCACAAGTTCATTTAGAGGGATATGAATTCTAGTTTTACTTAGTTCATTTGTTAATCAAAATGAACCCCAATTTGGATTATAAACTATGCCTTTTTCCTTCTTCTCTTCATCCTTCTTTTTAATTGGTTTACTTTTATCTTCATCAAAATCTACTATGTTAACTTTGGGTACATCATTTACAGACTTTAATAGTAACATATAATATGAAAGTGGTATGGGATGAAGATCATACTTATGTTGTATCTCATCTTGCATAGCATCCACAAAGAACCTATACTGAGCATCCCATAAGTCTTCAACCTCCTTCTGAGATGTCCCAAAAATCTAATTATGAATTCCCAAGGATTCATGATAGTATTCTTAAATCAAGTGTGCATAAATACCTTGTCCTTCTAACAAATTCATGTCCAGTGGCATATCTTGTTCCTTGAGAAATTCTTGCTTATCCATCTCTTCAGAAACATACTCTTCCACTACATAATTATTATTGTTTCACAATGGAGGTTGAAGGGGAGGCTCTTAAACCCTCCTTTCTTGGTTTAGTATCTATGGATTGAGCAGTCGCCTAAACAGAACTTGATTTCAAACTGGAAAATTCAAATTTCTCTACTCTAAATTTTGATGAAAGTTTCTTTGGCCATCATTTTGAGGTGCTAGACCATCTTCTTTAATCCCCACTTCTGTGATTTTGATATTTTGGATAATTATTTAATTATTTTATTCATATCCTCATAATCTATTTCTTGAGGAGTTGAAGAGGAAACTTGAGAAAGAGCTTTTTCCTTGTGCTTCATTTTACCAAAATTGTCATCTTTAATCTTGATCTTTCCAGAGGCTCCCATATTGCCTTCAATGTGAACTGCATCATTTTGCATGTGATATAAAGTATTAGACCTTCTCTCTCTCAACATCCTAGTGAAACAAGAATATGGAAAGATGCATAAGTGACCTTAGTTGTTGGTTGGGGGGTATAATGTCAGTGGGGATTTTATTATACAACTTATTAAATATTTTGTTAAATTCCAAAATAGTTTCCCCATTATTTTTCTTTAGAGTTGTCAATCCAGTCAAGTAGTATTCATAATCTATTTTTTCACCCCACTGGTTCATGAAGGTAGTTTGGAGAAGGTCCCAATCATCTATTGAGTTTATAGGTAAGTTCTAAAACCATTTTCTAGCATCTCCTTTTAAACTTTGAACAAAAATTTTCATATATACATATTCATCTTCGATGGCTATATTATCAATATGGTCTTGAAAAGAAGCAATATGATCCTATATTGATGTTTCACTTTCCCCATTAAACTTAGAAGTATTTTCAGGTAATTATTAGGTATGTCATGCATATTTTGGGGAAGTCTAAGAGATCCATACATAGAAATTAACCATGGCTTAACTCCAAGTGGATTTAGGTTTCAATTATGTGTCATTATGTGATGGAGAATTAAATTTTTGGTTTTAGGGGAAACCATCTTGTGTTTGGAAGAGCTTGAATGTAAAAAAAGGTGACACCTTTCTAATAGCAAACAAGGAAAGACCCAAGTTTGATAAATTAACTAATGGTTCATTTTATTTCAAAGGAGGACCAAAAGGAATTTTTTGAGGAGTTTTAAATTTAGGTAACTATTCAATATATTCATATTATTCAAAAGTAGAAATTTCTTCAATAATAGGAGTACATGAAGATGAAGAACCCACTTTTCATCATTTATTTCCTTCTATAACTAACTTTACAGATAAGAATAAATCAGAGTTTCTTCATAACTGGGATGAGACCTAGTTATCTCCATTCTTATTCTAGCTTGAAATAGTGGAGTCATCTAGTAAATAAAACTTTAAATGATTTTAAACCATGAAGCTTGTTGTTTTACTCTTTCTCACCATCAAGAAGCAAAACCTTTTCATTTGTCATTTCCCAACGAATAAAAAATCAAATATTTGTTTCCCAACATCGACATCAAAATGGATGTTGTTCCTTGGGTTATTCCTAGTAAGGGAACAATTCCAAGACACCCTATTGAAGCTTTGTTGAAACTTCCCCACTTTAAACTAATTTGAAATAGTTAAGTAGCAAGAGGGGCTAACCCTTGCTGGTAAAATCTAATTTAAGAGGTGAGACATTTTTTATTAAATAGAGACTACTTTGAATATTTATAAGAACCCAACACAAACAAGTGTTGCATGGCAGCGAAGTCCCTGCCGGGTTGAATTGGGGATAAATGCAGATGAAAGAGGAAAAAGTAGTAGGGGTAGATGGAAATTGCAGCATAGATGTGGCAAGCAGTATGAAGGACAGGTAGTAAGCATGCAAGAAATGACATAGTCTCTATATGTCTGAGTAGAAAAAAAATATTAAACACAATTTTATGACATTTATATCAAAAAATAAAAAGTGTGTTACATATTCCTGGAAATTCAGAAATATATGTGTGTGTGTGTGTGTGTGTGTGTGTGTGTGTGTGTGTGTGTGTGTGCGTGAAATATTATATCTCAAATTTAAATGAGTGATTTATCTCAAATTTAATTTTTTAAATGACCAAGAAGAAAAAGATATGCATCAGAAAAAAAAGACAATTGAAATAAAATAAACAGAATGTATTGACATTCAGCATAGGTGAAGATAAAAATCTAGGAGCACATAAATATAAAATGAGACAAAAAAATAGTTTTATTTGGAATATATCAAAAAATAATAGTTTGTTACATATTCGTGGAAATTTAAATGCGTTTGTCATATAGATTGGGATTGAGTCTCCCGCGGACCATAAGAGAAATATGTACAAGAAATAGGACTTTGGAAAGAAGAAGTGGGAGACGATAGAGTGTAATACCTGAAAAGAAGAAATGGGAAGATGTCAGTCTTTGGATAGATATTTCTATTCAGAAAAAGTGGAATAATTGGATTGATAAACAAAGGATGATCAATATAGACTTATATCAATGGTACATATAAGTATTTTTTCTATTTGCTTGCTGATGCCTTTTCCTATTGGCTTTCATTGCCAACCCTCTTGAATAACTGGATTGATAAGCAAAGGACTTATAGTGATGGTCCATATAAGTATTTATGTTATTTTCTTGCTGATTCCTTTTCCTGTTGAATTTTGTCGGCGACCCACTTCAAGTTCGTTTTGACGAATTCTTCAATGTAGCTTCTCAAGGGGGAGACGTTGATGTCATTCCAGATTTTAATGCTGAAAAGTTCATTTTCTAATTCTCTTAGATCAATAGAAAGATTACACATAGACTAATGAATGTCTCCATTCTGTACCGAATAGCGGACTAGCCAGTTTTCCACGTGATCTTCATCATATTCAAGAATCCTGTAAAAAAATTCTAAAGACAATGCCTTAAAATTATCAACTTGTTTATCGAAAGCTTGCTTGGTTAACGCCAATGAGTTGATGATTAAGATGGGGTCCTGGAACTTGTTGGTCCTTCCATCTAAGTCTATTTTGGTGAGCTTTGTGAATAATGTTTCTTTCTCTGATATTGCTTGCTCACATGATCGGACGATGAGATACAGGTTCTTCACCTTCTCTTTCTAGCATGCTTCTAATTGAGTGAGCTGGTTTTTGGAGGGGATATCATGTTGTCTTCTTGTCGTGTTTGCCATTTTGTTGACATGAAAGGAAAAAGGGATGAACTTATCCAAATAGAAAGTTTCTTCATTTTTTAAATCCGTCTACAGAAGTTTGAGCAAGTTATGTTCCCTCGTTCCCAGGGAATCCATATTTTGTGATGTGTCCCAGTCCTTAGTAATCAATTCCATTAGTTTCTTGATATTTTTCTCCACATATCATCTACACGATGTGAGGAAGCTGAAGGAGCCTTTATCTTTGCTGCAGGGGTGCAGGGAGTCACAGGCATGGCTATTTCCAAAGGACTACCAAGCAATGTCATAGGAATCAAAGCTTCCTCTAATTCCTTGATCTGGTCCTTTAGTCTGGCATTATCGGCCTCAATGACTCCAATAGAATCATGAAGAGAATCTATGGTTTCTTTGTGAAGTCTAGAGATTTGGTACGGTTGCATATTGGCAAGGTCAACTTCTGAACGATGTTTTCTTTTCTTATTTTTTACATCTCTCTTTTCAATAATTAATTTTTTAGATTTGCTTTCAAAAACAACACTCTGGAATACGAAGGATTCATCTTCGTAAAAAAAATTAGTATCAACTATGTCCATTGGGTAGCTATGGTGAATCGTGTCTCCCAACTGATCAAGGCTATAGAATATGCTATCCAGATCAGTGTCAGGTTCCATGTTTTCACTCTCAATTTCGAACTCCTCTGCCTCCCCTACAATTATTTTTCCCTTATTCTGCATGGGAAGATTGTGAGAACTATCAATTTTAGGATGAACCTCGTCCATTTGAAGAACTTTGGACTTCTTTGTTACTGTGGCAGGCAGTTGGAGGGATGCTTTGTTACTGTGGTGGTTCTGGTCCTCAGGCCCGAAGATGTTCACTGTATCTCTACAGAACTGTTGTGGAGTTGTTGCCAGTAGTTTATGAAAACGTCTGTTTGCTCCAGACACTGCTTGAAATGAAAAAATGGAGGGGATAATATAACCCCCTGGAAATGTTGGTTCAATGCGTGCGAATGGAAAATCTCCTCGAGGTCTTCGCTCATTAATGACAATCTCTATGCGTGTTGTATGGTGATTTGTTAGAAGTAAAGCTTAATTATTGCATAATTAGAAGTGTGAAGGTGGTGGTTACAGTGAAGAACATTTAAGTATTGGAGGTTTCGTAAATGAACCAAGACGACGGCGTGCGAATGACATTCCATAGTATTTGAAATTAACACTTGGAAGGGATAACAAAATCCTCCACAAATATTGGTTGAATGTGCATTAATGGCATATCTTCTCGAGCCTTTTTCCCATCAATGACAATTTACACAGTCCTTGCATGATGAGTTGTTAGC
>ML780965.1:519827-539732 GCA_009831015.1 Picea engelmannii
AGGTATGAGGGGTTTTACCGCTGTATGCATAATCATTTGTCTGTAATATGCTCTCAACTTGAAATGGTGTACTTTGAGATTTGCTCTTAAGATCTCGATGGATGAAGAAATGGCAATAAGAAGTGGGAAACAACCAACTCTTTATATGACAGCAGTGAAAAGAATATAGCAATTTCCAAGGGTCCTTTAGAGACGACATCATAACAGCTGCGTAAGTTTGATTGTTATAGACTAACAATGATTGCAGGAGTGTCATTGTGGAAAACATGATCCAACATCCTAAATCAAGCACTCTAAAAGATGATAAAGACAAAAATCCAACAGAAATAATAATGCAGAAATCAAAACAACAACAGTAAAATCAACTCATAAGGTAGAAATCAAAGTGTTGTAAAGCAGGAAAAGATCACAAAATTGGGAAGCATAGCTAAACTACTAGTATATAGAAGAATAGCTTTAGAAAAATATCTTCACGCTAGCCCCTCACAATATTTCAAACGAGGACTGGTAATGGTGTGGGAAAACCATTGTCTTTGTAATCCCTTAAAAACTTCTGAGTTAGTGTCCAAGACAAAATTAATCCAGAAATGGCCCAACACTTGAAATCATGATGTATTTATCAACCCTTTGATGGATACGATTAAATCATCAAGATAATCATGGAGACTGACTGATTTATCAAAAGTTGTGTGTATAGGCCTTCTCAAAACGATACTTGTATCAAATAAGCCAGAGGGCAGGCAATTGTAAGACATAGTATCACAATTAGTAGTGAAAGTGGTTTTTTGATAACTTTCCCCTTCTACCTTGATTTTATTGTAACCAAGGAAATCATCAAGTAAGGGCTCCAAGTATAACTCTACGATGCATTGGTGAAACATTTCAATATTGGGAGGAGGGAAAGGATTTCTTAAAATTGCTTGCCTGAAAGTTCGAAGACTAGTGTAGGTCCTAGAACTATCAAGGGTCCTTGAAGTAGGTTCCCACTTTGAAACCCCTTCATGGTGGACTGAAAAAAACATTTAAGTCCTTAAGAAATCTCCCAAATCCCTTTGAAAGGTTGCTTTCAGTGCAGAGTTAACAAGTTTCTATTTTTGCCTAGCTATTTTCATAGTACGCTGAACAAGACCTGGATCAAAACCACGAAGATCCACATTAAACCAAGAAAAAACCTTTTGAATTCCACCAAATAACCTAGCAGACCTCATCTCTTCTTCCTGTTTTTCTTTGTTGCCTTTAAAACTCAAGGAAAACGAACTCTCAAGAGGAGTCAAGCCTTCAAGAATTTTGTTATTTTCTATAGATATAATCTCCTTAGGATTGAGAGGTTCATTTTGAATGACAACACAACTGCTTTCATTGTTAGGGATGGCCTTCCAAGGTTCTTCGTTCTCAGAAATGTATGAACGATGTAGAGATTGAAAAGAATAATCAGGCCAGTGAGGCAAGATTTGCTGAGTAGAAGAGGCTGTGAAGACAACTAATCGATCATCTTTAGAATTCAACTCCTTCCTAACATGAGTGATGTTAAAAGATAGGAGATTCGAGACAAGTGCCCAAACCATTTGGGAATATTGTTCCATCATCTTATTGCTAGGAGAGCATGTCTTACATACCAGGTTCACAACAAGCTCATAATTTTTGAACACTGAAAGGTGACCACAACCAAGATTAAGGGCATTCTCAATGCCTAGAAACAGAGCTTCGAATTCAACGACATCGTTTGAGAAAGAAAACTCCAACCTGTATGACAAATTATGAATCTTTCCTGCAGGGGAAACCAAGATAATACTAACTCCTTTACCCTCATTTGAGTGTGAACCATAAAAGTGCATATGCCACAATTCATCCTCTAAATCAATTATTTCTAGAGGAATATTATCCTCTTTAGCGAATATGGAATACACTCCTAGGTTTTCTTCAATATAGTTTACACTAGATTGTGGAACATTCTCTATGTAGGGTGAAATTCTTCCTTCTCTAAGGACTATGATGCTCTTTCCATTCTGAGGAAGGGATAAATGTGTCATGTCGAGAAAGAGGTATCCACCTGTTAGGGCTTGCCAATCTCTCCCCAAGATAATTGAATAATTGCTTATAGGCATATCAATCGCCTGAATGTTGAGGGTTGTTGGTAGAGACCGCGCCAACGGGCACACGTCCGCACCCACCAGGACCTTCTTTTGCTTAGGCCCAAAGAGCTAAATTGCTTCTTCAATCCCTTTTCAGGACTCTTTTACCCCACAGGATATTCCTTATGATCTCCCTACTGCCTTATCAGGAAATCGAACCTTGCTAAATCGCGAGTTCTGCACTCGGGTCTCACAATCCCCGAAACCCGAGGAATATTCACTCCACACTTTTCTATGCTCTTATCAGGAACTCTCCCTTCGGAATATCGGTACTCACAATGTTGTGATCCGCTACCCTCCTGGATCCCTGACTCCCGATCCCCGATGGTACTCCCGTTATAGCCTTAGCTCCTCCGGCTATCCTTTCGTATGTGACCGTTATCCTCAAGACCACGGTCCTTATTCCCTATCGGACTTTCGGAATTCCCAAGTTTGCAATGCGAAGAATTCACACCCCTGGGATCTCCGATCCTCGATCTCTGACGCCACATGTGTCCCTTTACTGCACCCTGGGACCCACACGCTAACCAATGGTTATAGAGATATCGCCTCTCGCGACCTCGTAGGTCTTTGACGCAAATATTTGTGCTCCCAACATGTGAACCCTGAGTTCACGATATGCCAATGCCACTTGGCGTTTACTCCTTGCAAGAGTTTAACTGCTGACACTTGTCCTCCACTTTGCTCTTACCTCTGTTGGGAAATCGTGTATTGGGATATCACGATTCCCGTGGTTGTAAGTCTCTCGTCACCGAAACTCTGAAACGCTGAACCCCGATGCATGTGCAGGCTCTCTCCTCCATGTCACCCCTCCTCATCGCGCTATCAGGTATTGTGTGATCGTGATTTCAATTTTAGCATTTCCTTTGCATGGGAAAATCCTGAATATCGAAACCCTGACTCTCCAGATTGCTGACACGTATCCAGTCCGGGATCTACGGCTATACTCCTTTCAGGAAATCACGGATCGCAATTTCTCCCTGCGCGAATACTATGCTCCTGGAGACTCCGATTCTCTGATGAGTTGAGTTTCGATGAGCTCTGACTCCTTCCCTACACACCAACGCGTAAACCTTGCACAACTTCCCCGAAAATCTGACGGCTGTCGGGACTTCGCTATTTTTCCCTGCGAATCCTGACTGTCGACTCCTCCTCCTTGAGGATTTCTTGAAAATGACTAAGTGCTTCCACCGAGACTTATTCTCCAGGCCTGCGCTTACAACTCCACCTCGAAATCTTCCTCGACACAAATCTCCTACTCTCTTTTAATGATATCACAAGGGTTATACACCTCCTGAGCTTATTCACTCTGACTCCTTCAGAGGAATTTATGCGCACTCCTTGCGCTCAGCATTCAACAACTTCTCAAGTCTTGAATCCTTCAGACTCTGTGCCCTCTCTGCAGCAGCAGTCCTTAACTCCTTTTGCTCAGATACACAACTAAGACTTCTTCTTCAGCCTGTGCCTCCCTTGCATAGCTTCAACAACCCCTGCAACTTCTGTGGGAATGATAATAAGTGTTAAACTATCGAGCTCTCATCAACGCACTCCTTGCGGATGGATTCAACTGCACTCTATGCAGGAATCTCCTGGCTCAGATAGAGAAACAATTGAAACTCATTCTCTTCCTTCTCAGACTTCAGTTTGAATCCCTGAAATCATGTGCACATCATATACAAAGCAAGTGCATAAACAAAAACAAACATTCATGAGCACATAAACAAGATACACAGAGAAGCAACACCAGCCATGAGTTTGAATCAGAAATTCATTCTATTAATCCAACACTGTACATGGGTGTTCTTCACAAGGTTCTCTTCTTGCTCTCCTCTCTGAATGCTTTTGAATAATCTAAATTATGTTACAATGTACAAGTGAAGGTGTCTATATTCGTTTTCCTTCTCGAATCTCTAAACTGTCTATTCTGGAATTAAAATCCTATCTACCTGCATTAACTAGATTAAATGCCTTCTTATCTACTTTAGAAAAGAGCGTATGGCTCGAGGTCTGATACAACATACAAAAAGGCGCTCCTTCATAAAGGATCATTTAAGACTTGTGCTACAATTCCAAAGCATTTTCAAAAGTTTGGGTTTGTTTATCCAACTGAACTTTCACTTGATGTGTTGGCTCGCTTGTTGAGTTGGTGATGCTCCTGCATCATACTCCTCGGTTTGAAAACTTTCATGGGCTCCTGTCCATGATCTCCTGCATGGTTTGTCCATGCTTTTGAATGACTGCTTCTATCTCCCAGCTGGCATCCTCCACTGGATGATTCTTCCATTTCACTAGATACTCGAAGTATTGCTTCCTCCTGGTCCTTTTGCTCACCCTCTTGTCAAGTATCCGCTCCATCTGTGGCCTTTTTGCAATCGACATCTGCTTCTACCACTGGATTTCTGGTTGTTCATCACTCCCAGCTCCTGCTTCCTCAACCTTATATGGATATAAGTCTAAGACATTGAATGTTGGAGATATTCCAATGTCATCCGACAATTCAATCTCATAAGCGTTTTCTCCCAGTTTCTTCAGGACTCTGCATGGCCCAATTTTCTTCATTTTCATCTTGTTGTATGTTCCCCTTGGGAACCTTTCTTTCCTTAGATGCGCCAAAACCAGATTGCCAACCTCAATTTGAAGTTGTCTCCTATGTTGATCTTCTCTGCGCTTGTATTCCTGGTTCGACTCCAGCAATCGCTGCTTCACTCTGCTATGAAGTTCTTCCATCGCCTTTGTGAATTATTCAGCGCTCGTGCTCTGAGTCATGATTTGTTCCAAATCCCTCAGCTCCGAAACTCCTTTTGGCTGTCTGCCATATACAATCTCAAACGAAATTTTCCCTGTGCTTCGATTCACCGAATCGTTGTAAGCAAATTTTGCCTATGGCAACACATTTTCCCAGCTGCTGTGGTGCTTTGTCACTAGGATTCTGAGTAAGTCTCCCAGACTTCTGTTAACCACTTCTGTCTACCCATCTGTCTATGGATGATAGGTTGAACTGAACATTAATTTAGTTCCCATCTTCTTCCAGAGTCTCCTCCAGAAATGTCCAATAAATTTTGTATCCCTGTCCGATACAATGCTTCCCGGCAGTCCATGAAGTCTAACAACCTCCTTGAAAAACAAGTTTGCGATGTGAGTCGCATCACTGGTCTTCTGACATAGAATGAAATGTGCCATTTTGGAAAACCTGTCAACCACCACAAAGAGAGAATCATGCGCTCTTTGTGTCCTTGGAAATCCTAGTATGAAATCCATGCTGATCGCCTCCCATGGTCTTTCTAGTATAGGTAATGGCTGATAAAGACCTGCATTCTTCTTTCTTCCCTTAGAATGTTGGAAAATTTTGCACCTGTCAACAAACTTCTTGACATCTATTCATATCTTCAGCTAGAAGTATGCTTCGCTCAGCTTTGCGAACGTTTTGTCATGGCCAAAGTGCCCTGCTAATCCGCCACTGTGCTTCTCCTTTAGCAGATTCTCCCTCATGGAGCAATTCAGAATGCACAACTGATTGCCTTTGAACAACAATCTATTCTGGATCATGTAATCCATCCACGGGCTTCGGTCTCTGAGAACTGGATTCTCAGCTGCCTCGTATGCCTCTAGAAAATCTGCATCTCCTGCATACATGTCTTTAAGGTTTTCAAAACCCAATGTTTTGACTCAGAATTCCTGCAGCAACAAACACTTCCTACTCAAAGAATCAACCACTTTGTTAGCAGTCCCTGAAATGTGTTTAATTACAGATGTAAAATTTTGCATATACTCTACCCATTTTGCATGTTTTTGGTTCAGCTTCTCCTGCTGAGTTACAAACTGTAATGCATGATTATCACTATACAATACAAATTCTTTTGGGATCAAGTAATGCCTCCACTTCTTTAATGCTTGTATGATAGCATAAAATTCCTTATCATACGTGGAGTATTTCACCTTTGCCTCATCCAGCTTCTCGCTGAAATATGCAACTGGTCTGTCCTCCTGGCTCAAGACCGCTCCTATGGCAAAGCCACTCGCATCACAGTTTACCTGGAAAACTTTCTGAAAATCTGGCAGCACCAACACCGGTTGTTCGGTGATGTTTCGCTTCAACAGATTGAAGCTCTTCTCTGCTTATTTAGTCCAATGAAAAGACTTATGTCTCTTCTTGACTGTGTCCATCATTGCTGCGCTGATTCCGCTAAAATTTCAGATGAATTTCCTGTAGAAACTCGCCAGTCCATGGAAACTTCTCACCTCAAAAACATTTCTTGGTGATGGCCAATTCTTAATTACCTCAACTTTACTTGGATCCATCCTCAACTCATTTGCTGATATGACAAACCCCAAGTAAATGAGTTCTCTCTTCATAAATGAAGACTTCCTCACATTGATCAACAACTTCTCTTGCTGTAGCTTTCTCATTACTGCAGCTAAATGCTTCAGATGTTCCTCTCTTGATTTGCTGAAAATCAATATGTCATCTAAATAAAAAATGACAAACTTACCTATGAATTCTTTCAACACCTCATTCATCAGCCTCATGAATGTACTCGGTGCATTTGTTAAGCCAAATAGCATGACTAGCCATTCGTACAACCCTTCGTTGGTCTTGAAGGCTGTCTTCCATTCATCGCCTTCCCTCATGCGAATTTGATGGTATCCGCTTTTCAAATCAACCTTTGAAAAAAAAAATTGCCCCACTCAGGCAATCCATCAGATCATCCATCCTCGGCAATGGAAATTTGTACCTGATGGTAATTTTGTTAATGGCTCTAGAATCTGTGCACATTCTCCAACCTCCATCCTTCTTTGGAATTAGTACCGTTGGAACGGCACATGGACTTAAACTTTCCCTAACCAGTCCTTTGTCTAGCAATTCCTGCACCTGCCTTTTGACCTCCTCATTCTCCTGAGGTGTCAACCTGTACGCAACCTTGTTTGGTAAACTAGCTCCCAGTACAAGGTCTATGTGATGACTTATGCTCCTCATTGGCGGTAATGAATGAGGTAATTCGTCCACCACAATATCAGAAAACTCCTCCAACAATTTTTGAATTTCCTCCGGTAAATCATCCACTCTTGTGCTGGTCAAGACAATCCTTGGTTTCCTGACCACAAAGAAGTGTGGATCTTCTTTATTCTTAACTTCTGTAAGAATTTCCTTCCCACTCATGAGAAGTATCATGTTGTTCACTTCCGGTTTCACCTCCTTATCTTTTATCGGAAGTAACATGTGCGTTCTCCCATTCTTCTCTAAAGTATACGTATTCATTTTCCCATCATGAATTATGTTTCTATCATACTACCATGGTCTTCCTAGAAATAAATGACATACATCCATAGGGATAACATCACAGAGAATTTTATCATTATATCCTCCAATTTTAAGGTCCACTAAGCACTGTTTAGTGACACTCACCTGATGTCCTTTTTGTAGCCATGAAACTTTATATGGACTCGGGTGATCAGTCATTTCTAGCTCTAGTTTCTCCACCATCTCGGTCGAAACGAGATTATCAGTGCTTCCGCTCTCCACGATCACTTTGCATTTCCTATCTTTGGTCTTGCATGCAGTTCTGAACAGTCTGCTTCTCTGAGTTGTGTCCTCCACCTCCTTCTCGGGTGTTACGAGAACTTTACGCATCATTAGCGACCTTTTGTCTTCTGTGTCTTATTCTTCAGCATCTCGCCTCTGTGCTTCGGCGATGTGAGCTTCTCCTCCATCTTTCTTCCTGTCTAGACAATCAACTGTTTTGTGCCCATTCTTCCCACATGTGTAACATGTGATGACTCCACCTCTTCCCCTACCTCTACCTATGGTACGAGGAAAAGTATTAACATCGGTGTATCCTCCACCCTGTTCTTCCTACTGCATTCACTGTTCAGCGTGCTGGCCTCGCTGTGAACTTCCACCTCTTTCCATTCTAGTCTGAGGCTTCTTCCAATCATCCTTAGGTTTTTGGAACCGATCTTGGGCGACTGATTTTCCTCTCGGCTGGCTCTTGCCTCGCCCTTGCTGTGCTAGTTTTCGACTTAGCTTTTCCTTAGCTTTCAACACCATCTGATACGCATCCTCTACTGTTCTGATGGTTTTCATACTCATCTCATCCTGAATGTCATATATTAAGTCGTTCATATACCTGGTGACTTTTTCATCATCGCTCTCCCGATGACCTACTCTGATATTGATCTTGTAAAATTCTTCGATGTACTCCTTCACCGTCATCAACTTCTGTCTCAGGTTTTGTATTCTCCTGAACAGTCTGATATGATAGTCCCTTGGGATGAACTTTGCCTTCATCTTTGCAATCATTCGATCCCAACTTTTGATCTTTTTTTTTCCTTTGGAACGTCTATCTGCCTGAAGCTCGTCCCACCATAATGCTGCATGTCCTTTCAATTTAGTGACAGCATGCCTTACCTTTTTATCCTCTTCGATATCCTCGTAGTCGAAGTAGGTATCAAGAGCTCTAATCCAGTCCAACAGCTCTTCTGCATCCAGACTTCCTTCATAAGTTGGAATGTCATTTTGGTCTTTGAACTCATTCGAGCGATAGCCTTAATCAACTTCTCATTGGCTGCATCTTCAGCTGCAACTTCTCTTTGTGGCTCAGCTTCAACTTCGCCTTCAGAGTCACTTAGATCTCCAGCATTGGCTATGCGTCTCTGTGCTGCTTCCATGTCTTCCAATCTTGCTCTAAGATCGCGTATATGCCTCTCCATCTCTGGATTCCCTACCGGCCTACCTCTTCTTCTCACCTCTCTATCCTCGGGTTCAAGTGATTGTCTTTCTCTTCTAGGCGGCATGGTGAAATTTTCTCCTCTGCTGCGGAAAGTAAAGTATTCCCCTGTTTTCTCTCTGCTACAGAAACAAAGAGTTAATCCGGCTCTGATACCACTTGGTAGAGACCGTGCCACCAGGCACACGTCTGCTCCCACCAGGACCTTCTTTTTCTTAGGCCCGAAGAGATAAATTGCTTCTTCAATCCCTTTTCGGGACTCTTTTACTCCATAGGATATTCCTTATGATCTCCCTGCTGCCTTATCGGGAAATCGGACCTCACTAAATCGTGAGTCTTTCACTTGGGTCTCACAATCCCCGAAACCCGAGGAATATTCACTCCACGGTTTTCTATGCTCTTATCAGGAACTCTCCCTTTGGAATATCGGTACTCACAATGTCGTGATCCGCTACCCTCCTAGATCCTTGACTCTCGATCCCCAATGGTACTCCCGTTATAGCCTTAGATCCTCTGGCTATCCTTTCATATGTGACCGCTATCCTCAAGACCATGGTCCTTATTCCCTATCGGACTTTCGGAATTTGCGAGTTTGCAATGCGAAGAATTCACACCCCTGGGATCTTCGATCCCTGATCTCCGATGCCACCTGTCTCCCTTTACTACGCCCTAGGACCCACACGCTAACCAATGGTTATGGAGATATCGCCTCTCGCGACCTCTTAGGTCTTTGACGCAAATCTTTGCGCTCCCAACACGCGAACCCAGAGTTCACGATATGCCGACGCCACTTGGTGTTTGCTCCCTGCAAGAGTTTACCTACTGACACTTGTCCTCCACTTCGCCCTTACCTCCGTCGGGAAATCACATATCGGGATATCGCGATTCCCGTGGTCGTAAGTCTCTCATCACCGAAACTCCGAAACGCCAAACCCCGATGCACGTGCGGGCTCTCTCCTCCATGTCACCCCTCCTCGTCGTGCTATCGGGTATTGTGTGATCATGATTTCAATTGTAGCGTTTCCTTTGGATGGAAAAATCCTGAATACCAAAACCCCAACTCTCCGGATTGCTGACACGTATCCAATCCGAGATCTACGGCTATGCTCCTTTCGGGAAATCATGGATCACGATTTCTCCCTGAGCAAATCCTATGCTCCTGGAGACTCTGATTCTTCGATGAGTCAAGTTCCGATGAGATATGACTCCTTCCCTGGGCACCAATGCTTAAACCTTGCACAACTTCCCCAAAAATCTGACAGCTGTCGGGACTTCACTAATTTTCCCTGCAAATCCTGACCGTCGACTCCTCCTCCTTGAGGATTTCTTGAAAATGACTAAGTGCTTCCATCGAGACTTATTCTCTAGGCCTGTGCTTGCAGCTCCATCTCGAAACCTTCCTCGACACGAATCTCCTGCTCTCTTTTAACGATATCACAAGGGTTCTACACCTCCTGAGCTTATTCACTCTGACTCCTTCAGAGGAATTTATGTGCACTCCTTGCGTTCAATGTTCAACAACTTCTCAAGTGTTGAATCCTTCAGACGTTGTTCCCTCTCTGTAGCAATAGTCCTTAGCTCCTTTTTCTCAGATACACAACTGAGACTTCTTCTTCAGCCCATGCCTCCCTTGCACGGCTTCAACAACCCCTGCAACTTCTTTGGGAATGAGAATAAGTGTTAAACTATCGAGCTCTCATCAACACACTCCTTGCAGATGGATTCAACTACACTCTATGCAGGAATCTCCTGGCTTAGATAGAGAAACAATTGAAACTCATTCTCTTCCTTCTCAGACTTCATTTTGAATCCCTGAAATCATATGCACAGCATATACAAAGCAAGTGCATAAACATAAACAAACATTCATGAGCATATAAATAAGATACACAGAGAAGCAACGCCAGCCATGAGTTTGAATCAGAAATTCATTCTATTAATCCAACACTGTACATGGGTGTTCTTCACAAGGTTCTCTGCTTTCTCTCCTCTCTGAATGCTTCTAAATAATCTGAATTATGTTACAATGTACAAGTGAGGGTGTCTATATCCATTTTCCCTCTCAAATCTCTAAACTATCTATTCTAGAATTAAAATCCTATCTACCTGCATTAACTAGATTAAATGCCTTCTTATCTACTTCAGACAAGAGTGTATGGCTCGAGGTCTGATACAACATACAAAAAGGTGTTCCCTTCATAAAGGATCATTTAAGACTTGCGCTACAATTCCAAAGCATTTTCAAAAGTTTGGGTTTGTTTATCCAGCTGAACTTTCGCTTGATGTGCTGGCTTGCTTGCTTAATTGGCGATGCTCCTGCATCAGTTGTCCTTATCTCAGGATGAGCGCATAAAACCAAGGTTACATCCTTAATCTCGCCGATGGTTGTTTGATACTATTATAGGAGAGAATGCTTCTGGCGTTTTCGTTTGTACAAGACAAGCCTATCTCTTCCATAATAATATTTGACATCACACTTGGGCCTGAACCACCATCAATGAGGAAACAATGGGAAATTTTATCCGTGATCTTTACAGAAATAAAAAGGGGGGGAGGGGGGGGGGGTTTACAGGGTACCTAAAATTATGTACACCTACTTTATTTACAGAAGAATCCTCTTCGTCTACCTCTTCGAAAATATTGGCTACAATGGAAGCTTTTCCTTCCATGAATTGTTTCAGATGCATCTATTGTTCAGGGATGACAACCATGTCTAAAAGGGTTGCATCTTCCTTAATGTTGGCCAATTGATTCAGGATATTGTATTTGGAAGAGGGGGGAGAGGGAGTGATTCCTTGACTCTTAGGAATTTTAGGAACCTGGGGCACAACAGCGGTTGAGGTTGAACTCGGGCTAAAAGAACTGTGAGGAGGCTCAAATTTGCCTTTTGGGGCATAGGCTTTGCTCCTAGTGTTGATGACCATGACATCTTGTGGATCAGAAAAATCTAGGAAAGCGATAGTATCTTTTGGTCTCTTACCAAATATCTTGTCTCTGGCACTCTTCCTTACCTCACATGTGGTTTCTTTGTGGTTTTCCTCGCAAAAGTTACACCAACTCCGAGGCAGGATAGCCTTCGGCTAGAGATTATTTTCAATCGGACTTCTAACACGAGGGGAAGAAGAGGATGAAGCTCCAGGGGTGAGAGGGTTGACAATACCTTTCCACTCAAAAGCTATCATACGATTGTTCATATCTTGTACTAGTTGTAAGAGAGCAGACATATCCGTATGTCTAATTGGTTGTCCCTGGGGTAGACCAGTTCGTTCAATTTTTTCCTCATACTCTGAGCAAGTGTGCAAAGTAGAACTAAGATTATCAATGGCCTTTTCTTCAAGCCTGTGATAGTAAGGAGAAGGAAATGCATTGTAGTAATGTATGAAGGCAGTTTGGTTCTGAGGGTGGATACGTTCGGGGATTTGATTATAAAACTTGGTGAAAAACAAGTTGAAAGACCTGATCATTTCACCATCTTTGTAAGTGACCTTATTATACTCCCTTAAATTCTCAGTAGGGCTTTTGGATTGCCCGTAAGTAGATCAGAACCAATAAATCAACTCCTCCCAAGTAGACAGAATCCTAGGAGGAAGGTCAAAAAATTCGGCCGCAACCTTTCCTTCCAAAGAGTTGATGAACAAGTGCATGCAAGTGTCATTGTCGTTAGCACCTATGTTATGACAAGCATTAGAGAATGCCACTAGGTGTTCATTGGTACTGACAGTGTTATTTCCTGAAAACTTAGGCAGATTCTCTTTGAACTTTGGAAGTGGGTGAGTATTCGGAGCTAGGTTAAGAGGAGAGGACACATGCCATGGTGTAGTTGTGGCATCTTCCTCGAACTGAAAAAGGCCATACTTTTTAATGACTTTGGTGGGGTTTGTAGTATATTGGACAGGGATACGGTGGCTGTACAAGCTACCAATCACTAATGACGATGAAGATTGGGAATATGGAGCACTTCCAGTGCCACTAGATCCACCACTAGATGCCATTATGTGGATGATAGACGAGGGAAGGAAAGACAAATTGGACGAATCAGATAAAGTTCTCCTTAGAGCACTTTGTTGGGCAGATAGCACAACATTTCTCCTTCCTATTTCAGCAATAGGATTGATTTCAGGTGACAAGCCTCTTCTTCTTCTAGAAGCACGAGAATCTAATGACATGAAAGAAAGGCCAAAGATGAAGAAACAAAAGGTTATTTCTGATTTATGGGTTGCCTACGTCTAGATTCCAATTGTTCTTGGACACTAATATTTCTTTCAATTGTTGTCCAATAACGGTTAAGCTCAGCATGGGTCCTAGCAGTGTCTAAAATAGTATGAAACAAGTTTAAAGCAATGCTGGTCTGATCTTGCAGACCGGGCTCAAGATTGGGTTTCCTTGCAACATGAACAGTCATTAATAGCAAACAGTCCAAGAGTCAAAAACAGAAAAAGAAAGATGTATCGATGAAAATTGAGTATAAAAATTAACCGGAGAGATGTCGAAGATCTCCCCAGTATGTTTGCTGAAATAAATGTTGAGGAAAACATATGAAGTGATCTTACTCAAGCATTTTCAGACTTTACTTGGCTAAAGTAAAGTAGATGGGAATATCACCCTATGTTTATAGCCAACACAAATATGTATCCTAACTCACAAGTATTAATTACAAGTGCTTAGGGTAGTTTTTTTGTCAATAAAAGCTTGTTGGAAATTCACTTTTTATGTATTTTTCTGAAAATATTGGTTGCTGAAAATAAATATAAGAACAAAAGTAAGACACCAAGATCATAATCAATATAGATGAGACATAAAGAAATCCTTTATTTCATTCTAGTTCACCAAAGAGTCATTGTCTTTACAAGACTTCACACAAAAATCTTGGACCAAATTCAAACTTAGAAATCCTCGATGGAACATACAAAAGGACCTTTGACAGAAAACCAAAACTGAACTATAAAATATGGATCAGTTTTCCATAGATTGTTTCCCACTTGAATCTGCACAATATCCTTTATCATTCATGAAAGTTAATTCACAAATATACAAGCCTACACAGACTATCAAAGATAGATCAACACCTTTGAAGAACAAGTGTCTGAATGATTTGATTCAACCCTGAATATTGATGTCTACAATAAGACCCTGCTATCACAAAAGAGAATTAGGCTATGATGAATATAGGAATGACTGAAAGCTGAACTATCTCAAAATAAACTCAAAGAGAAAACCTTAGCATGCTTTTTGCTGCTATCCTCCTTTTGTTCCTCCACTTAGTTCAACTTTTAACAATTTTAGAATTGGTTAGAGTAGTTGAACTAACTTATTAGTTAAGCTAACATAAGGCCTTAACTAACTTTGGTTAAGGAGGAGGGGGGAGTAATAATCATAATAGGTTCATAATTAAATAATAAATAATAGGTGGGACCCCCTTGTGACTCCACTAGTGATAACAATCATCACATCATAGCATAATCCGTTTGTTTAAGCAAACACACCCCTTGTGTCTCCCTTCAAAACATATTTTTCCTTGACCATTTTAGCTCATAAAACTTGGAAACATTTCAAATTAATACCCATGTATCCAAAATAAGACATGTTGTCCAAAATAAAACATGTTGTCCAAAATCTATGGAGTCCATTGTCATAAAACAATAATAACATAAAATTTAAAAACCATATTTTCTAGTCTGTGAAGCAACCCTTCATTGGTTGTTGATGTCACCTCCTGATTTCCCTGAAATTTCCTTGAGCTGGGCAAAGCCTTTAGGTTTTATCTCACTAATCACATGGGAACAATCATCCCTCAGATGCATCCATGAAAACATGGATTTGTCAGAGTCATCGGAGGGTAAGGAAGGGCCAGCGATGGGTTTTCCTTTATCTAATGCATGGTGGGCTTTAGTCTTCAATCTCTTGCTGGCGTGGGAAGATTTCATTGGTGAATGGTTAGGGGCAGTTTGGACAATGGGGTTTAAAGGTGGAGGAGTAGGAAAGGATAATTTTGGCCAGCCACAGTGTTGGGAGACGACTAGGTGGACAATCTCCTGCCACCCATCATTTTCCGGGACTTCAGGTTGTAAAGAGACATGAGGAGGCACTAGTATAATGGGGGCTTGAGGGGATTGGAAGGGAGGTCTTTCAGGCCTCAATTGGACTATTCCCTATCCAATCCAATTAAATAATATAGCATGGAACAATTGGCCCATCTCTTCAGAATCAACATCAAAATGTATTGAGAACCTAGGCCTCCTTGGGCCTCGGTTCCAGTTACCTCTACCTTTGTTTCCTCGGCCATGGCTTCCCCGATTGAAAAAACTCATCCTGCATATTTTAACAATTAGCAAATAGTATTTTAAATAACCATGCATGCCAACTCCTTAAAAATATGAAATAGATTTGGCTCATAATGTATCAGGCTCATGCAATCCAATCCATACAAATTGTTCTAATGTTAATCAATGAGCAGGGGGGTGAAAAAAAGTGCTCATGGATACATGAGGGATTTGTAATTAGCGAAAATATGATATAATGAAACGGAATAGATATGGTCACTGCTCAATGATAACAACAATCAACTCTAAGAAAACCAATAAACCTCACTGCAATCCACATAGAATTCTACCACTTTTATCCAATCTAACACGGAATTTTCCTTAGCTGTGATCAATATCAGAACAGGGGGTGAACAAAATGAATATGTGATATGTGATGGGTTTATAATTAGTGAAAAATGAGATAATGAGGGGGAAAAACGTTTACTGTTCATGATATTAATCAAGCAATCCATAACATATTTAGCAGTAAGGAAAAAAATGCATCAACCAGCAATCAGATGATTGAGTAATAATTCTTGTGCATTTGTTTTAATTTCATTGTCCATTAATATCCAACACAGTGTCATTACAAAACAGAAGTACTTCACACAATTTGTAAGAGGTTTTGTTCCTTTTATTAATACATTCGGCATGTTATAACAGTCGAAAACATCACTCAATCTGTAACCATTAACCCCACCACTGCCATACATTCCCCAATCCACGTCTATGTTTGAAAGTAGTGTTTCCAAAAAATAATAATGAAGTCTCTACTTATGTTAATAGAGACAATCAAGATCTATAGTGATGTTTGTTCCCATACATATATATGTAGTAGAAATATCAAAATGATCAAGACCTCAGATGCCACGCCTGAAAAGGAATTGACTATAACCAACAATCATAATTTAGACACAGGCTATGCAGAAGAAAATTTTTGAAACCATGTAACCATGTCTCTGTGAAACAAATATCTCAGTGCGACTTAAAACCGAGCCAAACATCCCACACAACTGTCATCAACAGTGATCAATTTGCAAAAGATAAACGCACTCAAAATTCGAGAGTATCACTAGGCATACAAAACAAGCCATCTATATTATACTTGGTGCGCAACTGAGAGGATCCCACAGTGTCATAATTCCCATAACCACACAACAATATATAACCATGATATCACTCAAAAAATTCATTCTGGGCCATTTATTAAGTCGCCTCTGAGTGACCAGGCTACACACATTCAAGTGTATTCTACCAATGACAAAAGATGCAGTAAACATATCCAATCCAATCTTCTAATTCTCAAAACCTCATCTACAGGATGCGACATGTGTGAACAACACCAAACTCGTGTGACTAATGCCAACCATTATCTAAACATCATAAGTACCACTCTAGCGGTTGTATAATAACCAACAATTCGGCACTATGGTGAGGGAAACAATAGACCAAACAAGCGTGATAACGGTGTGTACCCACGAACCAAAACGAAAATGACAGAGGCCCTTTCATAACAAAAAATTGATTCCTTGACAACAGGATGGCGACTGTGACCCTTAGAAGTGCAATTGGCAATGCGGGGCTCATGCCATTATCACAGAGGTATTTTCCAAAATCCATACTAACATGAATGTTATACGAATAATGAGTGATCCCACATTCGAAGTAATAGGCCACCATAATCTTAACATGCCCGACATACCTCTTATGCAACTCCAGTCTCGAGGTTTTATGGTTTTGCACTGTAGCCATCACAGGAGGGGGGCAACGACTATGGTGGAACTTTGGGTTAAAGGCATGTGCTCAAGGAAGACCACGATGCTAGTGGACGAGAGGCATCTTCTTGACAGAGTTAGACAGGGTTCTAGTTAAACCCAGGAACCACTAAGAAAATCATCCAGTCATCTTTTTAAAAGAAAACCCTTTAACAAAACGTAGTGGTAGCAAAAGTTATCACCCAGGAAGACCATGAACTCACAACAATTATATGCAGAACAATCGATTTTTCATTCAAATCCGAAAACAAACAGTTGCAACACTCAAGACAACACAAACCCATACAACTAAGCCAAAAACATTTCATAACTAGAGTGAAGTCAAGAATGGCCAAAAGATACATACCTGTCAATCAAAAACCTTAATACAAGAAGCGGCCAAGCAGTTTCACCCTACTGAAAATCCAGAGCGTGAACACAACAGCCAGATCAAACAATAGTCCGATGAGGGTGGCGACCAACAGGAAGGGTAAAGGTGACATGCAGTAAATGCACGTCCCCTCCACCCATATCACATTTACTCCATAGTACATGCCAACAAGCCTTCATTTACACCATTAATCAGCCAATGCATCGAGAATATCAACTCATTAAACCATAGGATAATCCAAGTTCCACACTCAACCATTTGTGTCGTTACCTTGCCACATGCGCCACCCATGCTATAATTCCAATGAATCGCTTGACCACTATACAACAGAACCATCATTGATAGCGTAACCACCATAAAAAAATTCAAAGCCATTGCTTCCATAAGCCACCAAGGTTTATAACATATACATATCGGTTATCGATTGCATCCAACAGCGAATAACCCATGTATTATCACTTGCCAAGCATGCGCCACCAAAACTTCCACGATATGCATATCAAATTTAACATTTTTAAAATGCCATTTTCTTGTTAGTTAGGACTTAACCACTATCAACAAGTATTTCATTTATATAGTATCGCAGAGATAGGTTTTTTTTCCTTTTTTCTTCTTAGATATAGTTTTTACTTTTCCTCAAAATGGCCTTCTGCAATTTTCACTAACATTTTGTTGTACAGGTGCAAGAGAACAAATATAAAAATGAATAGCGGGCTGTAGTATCATGAAGGAACAAAATCTCAAAGCTTAACTGATACCAGTGACAACCATATTCTCATCAACCAAGTAAACCCTTGTAGCACATCATCATAACATCAAAATGATAAGACCTTATTTTCAAAAGTTCAAGGGGGTCCCACCTACTAGCATTATTTAGTCCTATATAATAATAGACTTTAACAACACTTTGCGGGAGAAATTTATGTTGACGTTTTCAAATGTCAACAAGATGTACACTCAAAACACAGGGAACGAGAGTTTGATAACGCGTAGCCAGGAACCCGCGGGCATAAAATTGGTTAAGGAAATGAAAGCGCTCAGTCAGACTCGTGGTGCATATTTTGTAATTCATGTGCAACACCAACTGTGTGGTGACTAGACCAGTATGTGTACAAACAAGGGAAAACTAAATATGTACCTTTATAAAGTATGGACATGAGATTTTATAGAGCATGTACGGATATCGAATTCCATACTTGGCCATTTTTTGGATCGTGGGTTCTCAGGCTGGCGGGCTTAAAAAATAGGCCTCTATTGTTCTGTGTCCGACAAATAGCACCCAAAGTTCTACAATATACAAATTGACAAGTGGACTAGCTGAGATTTTATAGAGCATGTACACTTTTTGGATCGTAGGTTCTCGAGCTGGCGGGCTCAAAAATGGGCCTCTATTGTTCTGTGCCTTACAAATAGCACCCAGAATTACGTGATATACAAATTGACAAGTGGACTTGCGGGATGGCTTGCTCAACATTGTAATTCTATTGAGTTCCATGATATTTAAATTGACAGACAGACTCCAGGGTTGGTGGGCTCCGAGAAACGAGCAATACATACTAAATATGTACTTTTATAAAGTATGGACATGACATTTTATAGATCATCTACAGATCCCTTATTCCATACTTAGCCTCTTTTTTGGATTGCGGACTTGTGGGCTGGCAAGCTCTAAATTGGGCCTCTAATGTTTCGTGTACTGCAAATATCACCCATAGTTGCACGATATACAAATTGAAAAGAAGACTTGCAGGCTGGCTAGCTCAAAATTGCACTTCTATTGGATCGTAGACTTGTAGGTTTGTGGGCTCTAAATTGGGCCTCTAATGTTTTGTGTCCTGCAAATAGCACCCAGAGTTGCGTGATATAAAAATTGACAAGAGGACTTACGAGCTAGATCGCTCAACATTGTACTTCTATTGATTTGTGTGATATACAAATTGACAGATGAACTCCAGGGCTGGTAGGCTTCGAGAAACGAGCAATACATACTAAATATGTACTTTTATAAAGTATGGACATGACATGTTATAGAGCATGTATAGATCCCTTATTCCATACTTAGCCTCTTTTTTGGATCACGGACTTGCGGGCTGGCGGGCTCTGAATTGGGCCTCTAATGTTCTATGTCCTACAAATAGCACCCAAAGTTTCTTGATATACAAATTAACAAGCGGACTTGCGGGCTGGCTGGCTCAACATTGCACTTCTATTGTTTTGTGTCCTCCAAACAGCATTCAAAGTTCTGCAATATACAAATTGACAGACGGACTCCAGGACTGGTGGGATGAATATTGAATATGTATTACACACATGAAGACAAGTCAATATAGAGGAAGATATGGAGTGTCGAAGGAGGCAAAAACAAAAACAAAAAAAAACAGAGTTGCAAACCAGTTCAATAAATACAGACAAAGTAAACAAAAAACTATTGAATATGGAACATGGGCAAAAAAAACGCACCTTTGCATGGATTCCTCTACATTCTTGGTTAGGAGCTCTTTGTGGTGTCTAGTTTTCCTGTTTGTTTCTATGAACAAAAGTACAAAGAAAATGGATATGAACATAAAAAAACATGTAAAGGAAAAGGAAAGTACTATGTAC
>ML780965.1:539782-553198 GCA_009831015.1 Picea engelmannii
AAAAAAATTGTGACCAACAACAATTACAAACCAGGGAAAACTAAGAAGTTGAATATCTCGATTTTCTGCAACAAGATAGACATATATGATTTGAAGCATACAAATATGATTCTGCAATATGCATAATGTATATTTCATAATTCAAGTGCAACACCAACTATATGGTGACCATACCAGTATGTGTACAAATCAGGGAAAACTAAGAAGATGGATAATTTGTTTTTGTTTTTTTGTTTTTTTTAGCAACAAGCTATACATATATGCTTTGAAACATAGATATATGACTTTGCAATATGTTTGATGTATATCTCATAATTCAAGTGCAATACCAATTGTATCGTGATCAGACCAATATGTGTCTAATATAAACATATTGTATTGAGGAATGGGCACATTCGACCACACATGATCAATAAGTGCGTTTTGCAAATGGCTTGTGTTGTTCAAAAGAAAGCGGAGATTGTTTTGCACATGTATTTTTCCAATTTTTTTGTTCTAGCATTATTTTGTAGCATGTTAATATTGAAGTCTCCTACAAGCACAATGGGTCCGTTCAGATGGAAATGGCCCAATGCATTGGAAATAACATCTACTATGTTTGAGAATGATGCATGGGAGCAACATATAGATTCAGTATTGCAACTTTTGTTTCATGGAAAAAACAATGCAAGCACAACCTCAACATTCTTTTCTTCGATATGTATATGGTCCAAAATTGGTACATGTTTTTTCACCAATATCATCACCCCATGTGTAATGTAACTTGATATGCAATTGTGATTTGGAAATTGTTTGTTCTGCATGCATAATGCCATGTATGTTTCCTGCAAGCAAAAAATATCGTATTGCATTGTATCATAGTCATTGAGTATATCATCCATGTGTGCATTTAAGCTACGTGTGTTAAGCAAGAGAATTGGTATAGATGAATTTGTTTGTATGAATTGGTAATCATAGTGCAGTTGCCATTTTGTGGTGGTCCTGAGTTGTTCCATTTCAATATCAACTTTCTGTTTGACTTTGAAGTTATCTTTTGTAAGAGGACTTAGTAAATACAAGGAGTCTATGCTTCTGACATGGGACAATGTTGTGTATACAAGTCCATGTATCTAAATTCCAGCAAGATGAAATGCAACACTATCAAGTGTTAGTCCTTGCGATCTGTGGACTGTACATGCACATGCAAGTTTAATCAGAAGCTATTTTTGAATCTTCAGTCAACCTGTCTTTACTGATGTCGATTCTAGCTTTGATATTCGCAAAATAGGTGTCCAATCGCTTACAGTGTTTGAATTATATAGATAAGCAACTTTCTTTCTTGTCGATTGCCTATATGCGGTTCATGGAACTTAATCCAAAGGACATCAAGTTTTTATGTTTTCATATAGCCTTTGAGTATTCCATCTGCACCATTTACCAAGCCATCCTATGAATCATAGTTACAGGCATATATTTCAACCAACATTTCTAATTTCAGACAATATGCAAAGGTAAAGTGGTTGTATGTTCATGATGTGGCACATTTCCATGGTTGTCTTCTTCTAGGTCAATTGAATTGATGATGATATCATCACCAGGCATGAGCGATAGCATATGCCTATTATGCATTGCAACATCCTTATTTGTGTAGAACAAGTAAGGGAACGTTGGGTCTATTGGTGCAGGCCGCAAGCACCTCAAATTGATATATGTTAAGTCATAATATGTTTGGTTCTTTGTCCGTATTCTATTCAAAATTGCAATGAATGTTTCATCTGTCTGGCGCATTGTAGTATGCAATTTAAAGAATTTAATATTGTCTCTCCAGAAGTCATGCGTTACTGTTTGCATGTTAATGATAGGTTTTTCAAATATCAAAGAATCTTGGATGGGTTGTGCCTGGTAAAGATCCCCACAGAATATCATGTCATTGTTTCCAAAGTATTTCTTGTGCACATGTTTTATGTTTCTTATTCGGTTTTCAATGGAATACAAGAACCGACTTCCAATCAAAGATTCTTCATCTATAAAGACAAGTTGGAGTTCGTCATAAATCTTAGACAATGTATCCAACATTTCCTTGCTAAGTGGAAGAAACTGTGACTTGTTAAAAGGATTTAAAAACGCAGAGTGGATTGTTGTTCCACTTGCATTATATGCAGCTTTCTTGCGTATGCAACTATTAGGCCCTTTGGTTTCATAGGATCAGAGGAATTGTTTGAATCATAGAGTTGTATAAGCATTTGGAACAGTGCTTTCGCTATGAATGTCTTGCATGTTCCTGCTCTGCCTATAAGGAAAAAGTGCACAGGAGTGTCCATGTTAAAGTGTTTTTTAAGCGCAATGTCCTTTAGAATTGTTTGTTGTTATCGATTCAACAGACATCTTATTCTATGGTATTCATTATTTTCAATTAGGAAAGGATGTTTTGTGACTTGAAAACCAAGATTGATACGTTTTTCACTTCCACCTGCTTGAGGATGAGGCAAATCCGCTTGTAACTCATAGGACTCGCAAGGAGTTCTGGTTGTTTTTCGATTTGTGAATGTCTCATCAGGATTGTCATGGTTTTATAGCTCATTAACTGCAATTTCTAGATCACCCCATGTTGGATTAACATTGTAGGTAAATCTAGCTTCATTGATGTGCACTATAGTCTCATAGGAAACATATGCAACCTCCCATGTAGAGAAGTTATGTTTTAATGTCTCTTCATTTTCATCGAACGGAACATACAGTAGCAGTTTTTCTCTACAATATTTTTCATATTTAGAATGTTTATTGTATTTGACAAACCATATCATAGAGGGTTTTTTTCTTTTTGATATGGATGCACCATTTTTTTTGTAATGCAATACGAATTCTGCTAAGTAGATATGCCTAATAGGAGATGGACGCTGGAGGTAATAATAAACAATAGAGTGACATAACACGTCCTCTGAATTGTCAGGCTCTTGTTCTAGCAAAACCAATGGTTTAAGCACAAATGTGCGTTTCTCAAGTGGAGATGTGTTTATGAAGACACATTTTCTTGAACTACAGTTGAGGGGCAGGGAAAGTGCAATGTGAAATACTTGTTGAACAAACATTTGTTGAAGATTAAGCAATGTATTTACAAGTGTGTGTATCATTTGTATGGCATCAATGTGACTTCTTTCATGTTCTTTGCATATTCTTCTGAATGCACTTGTCATAGATTTGTCAACCTTTGTCATATACGAGGTATAATACGATGTTGCAACATATGCATTGAGCACGTACTGCACATCTGTATTTTCTTTCCACATAACTGGCATGTCCTTGGAGAAACTGTTGTTCCAAATATGGGAAATTTTTCGTTTAAGGAAAATTGTTGGTTGTTTAAGAGTACATTGTATGGCTTGGATATGCTCATCTTCTGATAGATTTATCTCTGTCAAGAAGTCATCGAAGCTCATGATCTTGTCAAATTATCCTTGTTCTAGAAATGTGAACAAGGATTTAGATTTCTTAACAACAACATTGTCCTCTAAACTAAGTGGCTCTATTATTCTTGTAGCTCTCATTGGCGGCACGGGAAAGTTGTATCTGTAATGTGAGTTTGTTCATTTTCTACAACATCTTGTATGGTAATGTCTATGAACTTTGGCAAGTTTTGGATCCAAATGATCTGTGTTGCATGTTATGTATTTGTCCATAAATTTCTCGATCTATGAATTGTTGTCATCTCCATAGACCGGTGCACCCTCTATCCACAACAGTGCATGGTCATGTTCATTTCCCCTATTCTGGAATTCAATCACAAAAAATTAGTCCAATATTTTTTCGAAAAACGTTTCATCACGGCATATCAATTGTCTCAAAGCATTTATTCTATATTTATAGTAGCGAGTAAATGTCATTGGGTATTTTCTTATGAGCTAGTCAATGTCATTATTTTCCAGTGTATCGGTTTGTTTTTTACATTTCTTGTTCCTATACAGGTAAGCTACAACAACCACCAATGGATCCCAGCAATGTTCTTCACTTGTAAATGTAATGAAAAATGTTGGCGGGCCCAATTGTCGAATCATTGCAAAAATAGTTTTTTTGTTTTGTTGCAAATAATCAAGAGAGGTGCGAATGTTTTTGAAATCTATGTATCCAATATCAGATTTCATAATTTTTTCTAGGTTTACTTTGTACTTGACATCCTTGGCCAACAACTTTCTTCCTTGTAACTGGCCTTTTCTTATTCGGACCCACATGAAGGAGAGAATTTTCTCTATTATTATGCGCATTGTTTTGAAAAACAAATTTGTTACGTGATAGGAGAAGTCACCGCTTGAATGTAGAAACTCCCATCGGACTATTTTATGATAAATGAATCATTTTGTAATGTCAGTGGCATGTAGATCTCCATAGAAGAGTGTTGGGAAGTTCATTTCCTCAGCGAATTTGTCCTTGAATATTCCAAGTGGACGTTTCCCCTCAGCAGGTGCAATTTCGACAATCTTGTCTTGCAAGTCACAAATGCAATGTGAATCAATGAATCCATGCACCAATGTCTTAGCAGGTGTTTCATTCTCTGATTCGTCACTTGTATCAAATTCTCTAGCATTTTCGAGAGTCTCTGCAAAGTTGGCATCCTCTTCTCCAAGAACACTGTTCCAGTTCTCATTTATACAAATGTTATGTGCTTTGTACAGGGCCCTGGAGCATAATTCCTTTAATGCTTTCATAACAGCATGCACACACACTTTGTTTGTCTGATACGCATTTTTGTATCGCAAGCATCTTTTCAGAGCCACAACAATTGTCATTGTATTGCTAATGAATTGTGGCAAGGATTTTTTCACAACATCTAGCTGAAAAGGCACATTAATAATTGATACTATTAAGCCCATTTGGGGTCGTTTATAGCCCCAGGGCCTGATTTGTGCAAATGCAATTTGCAGAGACACAAGTCTCTCTTCAAGTTTCGTAAGTGCACTTACATCTGGTAGTGGTGTATTAAATCTTATTTGGTCAGGGGTTGCAAATTATGACAATTTTCCATTTTCAAGCGATCGTTTGCATGGAAGACAAATTTTTCGACTGGAAAATGTTTTATCGTGCACTATCAAGAGGAGGTATTTTTCTTCCAAATCAGGCGTGAAAGACTTATTGGTTTTTGCGAAATTCAATTGTTCACAAATTGCACATGCAATGGAAGGAGTGTCTTTAATTTGTTTCATGTAGGTCTGTCTTGCATCTTTCTTTCGCAGGTAAGTATGGCTAGAAAGTGTTTGTTGGTTTTCATTGGTAGTAGTGCATGTTGTTGCTTCTAGCCCACAAAATGTGACAGTTGCATGACCATTCTGGGATATGCAACCGTACCGTTTTCTGTTGTGTTGTGCATGAAAAAATTTCTTTATATTTTGATATCTGAGCTTCTCTCTAAAAGGAAGCGTAGCAATGTTTTTTTTTCTCTCGCGCATGACCTTTTTCAAGTTGTGGTAACTTACTATACGTTTATTTTCCAAGGGAAAGATGACCTGATGGCAATTGGGATGAATTTCACTCTGATTCAGGTTGTGATAACTTAGTCTACATTTTTTGTTTAAGGCATGTATGGCCTCATCACAACTGGGATGAATTTCACGCATAACTTTTCTCAAGTTGTGATAACTTAGTCTACATTTTTTGTTTAAGCCCTGTATGGCCTCATCACAACTAGAATGAATTTCACACATGAATTTTTTGTTTAAGCCCTGTATGGCCATATCGCAACCAAGACGAGTTTCATTCTCACTAAAAAGCATGCCACACATATGCAGATTCGATGCGGTTTGTGTGCCATGGACATTGAACCCTGAACCAATGATATGTCCAAGAAAAGGTTGATAATGGATATGTGTTGTATCTGTTTTCAAGGAGAGGATGTCAATTGTTCGATCGTAATTTGAATCAATAGACCAGGAATGGATAGTGTCATTTGGCAAGGCTGACCAGACCTGGATATTTACTCTGAATATGATAGACAGCCATTGCAAATAGAATATGCAACCCTCCACATTTCCTTTTTCATATGGTAGCACCATGTTTACAAGGTATTCTTTCCAACTTCCAATTGTCGGCACATTTTCTAGGAGATATGGCAAAAGGTGTTGATGCAAGAAGCTAAAAGCCTGTTGGTTGCTGCCTATAATTGCATTGCAAAAGGACTGTATAGTGTAAATCCACAACGACTTCACATCGAACTCCACTGCTACCAAACAAAAAATTGCATTTAACAGACTATCTCCACAGATAGACACAACATTTGTTGCTAGTTGTAAACCATGGCAGTCTATGCGATGCATAATCCATTTCCACTATGAATCAAGGTATTTGTAAATGAGGTACAAGTAAATATGAGCTCCTTCAAGATTGCATATGGACAATTTTCTTACAGTAGTGGTTCATAATGACCACTGATAGCATTGGCATCATGGACCAAGATGCAATATGGATTGTGAGATGCAGTTTTGTTGAATAGTAGATATCTTGTTTTTCTTGTCAATGACCATATTCCAATTGATATATTGAGCCAATTAGATAGCCACTGTATACAAAATGTATCCCCCCAAAGTCCCCTCTCATGTGCAGACATAATTGGAGATGCAGACAACCATGTCTTTGAAAATACGTAGTGACATCATGTATTCCATGCAACTGCCAAAGAAAATCAGATTCCAGTTCGTATTCATACGACTCCAATGCCTTAGCATTGCCATTTTTTAAACAACCCAAGAAATAATCTATCAATCCATTGCGCAGGTCGGTCGAGGAATAACGAAAATGCAATAGAACCTGAAATGCATCGAAAAGGCAATGCCCTATAGTATACGAGAATGCATCCAATCTAAAAAGTCCATTGCTATGCAACACCTCGTCAATGTTGTCATGTATAATGGAGTGTGTATTTATTTCATACAACTCAACATATATTACTGCTTTCATCTTTTGAACTGCGATTTTGAAGTTGTTTCTTAGATTCTTTCAGTTTGCATGAAAATAGAGAAAAGGGGAAAAAAATAATAAAATGAGGAAAAATAAAAAGTAAAACATGAAAACTACAAGCGCGGAACTGCGTACCAATCCTTGTATGTATATTTCAACCTTCTTCTTGTCAACTTGAACCCCCCCTAGTCCCCATAGCAGATGACAAGAAAACAAACCCACACTGAAAAGTGAACCAAATAGAACAAACAACGCAAATAAATAACACCATAAATTTACTGAGCAGAAAGACTGATTTGAACATATTCATGGCATGCATCCTACAAGCTTCTTAGAGCCAGAAAAATAACTACAAAATAGAAAGGACAGGACAAAGGCAATAGGTGGACACAGTTTTTCAACCCACAGAATAAAAGAATTCCCTGCCTCTACACCCTGGTGGATGGTTCCCTCTTGTGATAGCTCCAAACTAGTTTTCAAAAACCCCTTTGCATTGCAATTTTTGAAATAGCTATGGACGTGGTAGCCGGCATATGAAGATGCATGGTTTCTAGGAACAGAAATTAAGAGCACAGAGAAAGATGGTCTGCAACAGAATTTTGAGGCAGGGACTCTCACCATCAAAAAATAGCAACGAAACAATGGCATGGAAACTTACCCATCAATGAGGGATGACAAGAGCTCAGCCCCAAAACCTACAAACCACAACAACAGGTCCAAAATCTTGCAAAGTTGAAGAACAACAACCTAGCAAACAACTACGAAGAGGTCCAACTGCAATTATAGGACCTCAACTTTGCAAAGTTGAATCAAACAAGAAAAAGAATCATGGAACGAACCAGTGAACAAGCATCAACCATTGAACCAGTGATGCCGATGGAGAACAATTCAACACAATTTCACTGCAAACAACACCATCAAAAAAATGGAACAAAACTGTGTTGCAACGCATTTGTACAATAAACATTTAAGACTGCCAGACCTGTTAGGTAAACACTTAAGACTGCCAGAACCGTCGAAGGGCGTAGCCCTGTGCAAACATTTAATAAAAAATGCAGCATGGCAGGCATGTTCTCTCGAAGCACGCAAGAATAAAGAAAAAATCACACATAGTAATATGCTAGAGAATGTATTCTAGCTAGCAGAAAATGCTAAGCCAAACATTCAAACTAATGCTAGAATTAATCCACCTTCGACTAATGCATAAGAAAATATATTATTCAAAAAGATCATATATGATAAAATACTTTCGATATGCCAACATATATAACATTGGGAATAGCGAAGCCGACAATACTACCTCAAATCCATTGTCCAATCAGATCATGACATATATGGTACTTTTTATTATATAAAAGTCGATGTTTTCAGTGCCCTGGTTCCAACAATAAATAATATGGAAATATTTGTGGTCAAAGGACAAACTAATATGAGGTCAACGAATTATCGATCGCTATACTCCCTCTATGCCTACAGAAGGGACTGATAACCATTTTAATTTCAAGAAGAGATCTTTATCCTCTTCTAATAGACATTAAATAATTAAAAAAAAACAAAACAAACTTTTACTTCAAGTATTAACAAGTAAATTGAAACTTCAAATGTACATTGCACGAAACCCATGAAAATATACATTTTCATAGAAACATTCAATGAGGAACAAATGAAATAATGATAACTCAAAGATTCAATGCATTTAATCACCACATATTGAAGTATTAGATACCAATTAATCCCCTAACCACATATCATGATCAACCTCATCCGGAAACATGATTAGTTCTTAATAATTAGTTTTTTTTTGTTTTTGTTTTTGTATTCTTAGAGTTGTAATCCTTTGTTTTTTATTTATATGAGTATCATGGCATCTAAAAAGTAAATAGTAAATATAAGTTACTAGTGTTTTGGTTTAAATTAGCCCATAATTTTTATTTATTTAATTTTCTTAACATCCTTAAGAAAGCTTCTTTAATTACTCATTTGTTTTTATTAAAAACCATGTCTATATTATTATTGAATTTTTTTTAATTATATATATATATATAACAATTTTTTTTATAAAAAATTTCAAATAATTTAAATTAAACTTTTTCAATGATACATTTGTTTTTATTAAAACCTTTGTATATTAATATTTAAAAGAAAATTCTAGGTGATAGGGGAACGCTTCAATGGTGGGGTCGCTCCCTAAGGAGTATTGCCACGTGTCACCCACGATTTGCACTAACTTCCCACCCGGCTGCTCACCCTGAACTCCCTTGTGCGATATCACTTCACCACCTGGGCGCTCACCTTGACCTCCCTCATGCAACATCATTTCTCCATCAGCTCTAGCTTGATGATGTTCCTATGGTACAGTTTGATCTCCATGTTCATCCTTCCCACATCTTGGTCTCTTGAGGCTCCTTTAGTCACAGTAAGGATCCCTATGACTTTGATTATGGACTATTGTTGGCTTTGTACTTCACCTTTGTGATGAGATGAATCCTTTTTATGCTTCCTTCTGTGGTCTCCACATTCACTTGGCTCCTCCATATTGCCTCCTCTGCTCCCGATTGCTCTCTCACCCCCCTCTGAACCCAAGTCTCTCTTCCAACTATGTCTTCATTTCTCATCCTTCATCCCGCTCTCAAACATGGCCAGGGGAAGCTCATATCGTCGCTCCAAAGGCAGCGTGTCCTGTTGCTCCAAAGGAAGCTTGTCTCATCTCTCTTCGGGATCACAACTTATATCAGTAGCAGAGGACTTAGTCGAGGCCTACCAAATTCACACCCTACCAGAGATCAGAGATGAAATTGACCTAGCTGAGGCAGAGTCCTTTAGTGTTTTTTTCTTGACAAAGAGGTTGTGAACACTATCAGGTCTTGGATACCATACTCAGGCACTACACACGCAAGGGAGTCGCAGTACCTAAAATTCCATTGACATCTACTGGCATATCAAGATGTTGATGGGTCAAGTCTTGGTTGAAAGGCACAAGGAGCACCAGGAGATTTTACTACAGCTGGATGACATGTTGTTGTAGATAAAGCTGGTAAACCAAAAAATTAACTTGATAGCAGAAAAGCTTGTTGGACTAAGCCTGAACAACCTAGATTTTCCTTAATCTCAAGTACATGTCGCTGAGGAACACCCTCCTCTAACTTAATTTTCTCATTCCTTTTGGTTTAATTAATTCTTTTTTCAGTCTCAAAGGCTTTGGATATTTTTCTCCAACTCCTTACAATTCTTTTTATGATAAGAAAAAGTTAGCACACCTCTTATCATACATATCTAGGCTTTATTATTTCATGTTTTATAATTTCAAAAGACTCAAATTTTACAGATTCATAGACAAAGTAATATATTGATGTTGATTAAATCAACCCAATAAACATTTTTTTACAATATTTTCATACTCTAATATGTAGAGTGTGAATAAATTAATATATATATATATATATATCTTTTTGTTGTTTTGTTGACTTTAGAAAATCTTTTGACATGGTTCCTAGGAAAAACATTTGGAATAGGTTGGAAGAGATAAAAGTGTCTCTCGAGTTGAGGGTTGTTGCAATAAGGATGTATGAGAACATTATTGCTAATTTGAAAACACTGAGGGATGGTCAAAAGAGATTAACTGCAATATCAGAGTCAAACAAGGTTGTCCCTTGTCCCCTACCCTTTTTGGCATATACATTGACAAGTTAGAATAATGCTTGGAAAAAACAAGTTGTGTCAACCCTACTCTCACTGGTATAGTCACCAATCTTCTTCTTTATGCCGATGATATCGTTCTTATGGCAAGGAGTCCCCATGATCTTGAAAACCAACTAAGAATCCTCAAGGATTCTTGCTCCAATATGGGTATGATTGTTAACACTGATAAGACTAAGGTCATGTCGTTCTTATGGCAAGGAGTCCCCATGATATTGAAAACCAACTAAGAATCCTTAAGGATTCTTGCTCCAATATGGGTATGATTGTTAACACTGATAAGACTAAGGTCATGATTATTAAATCCAATAAGATCCCTTATGATACCTTTATATATGACAACAACAACTTGGAGGAAGTGACTTCATACAAATCTCTTGGAATTGATATTCACCACAAGCTCAATTGGAATTATAGCATTGAGAAAAGGATTATTGGGGGATGGAAAGCTTATTATGGGCTTGAAAAAAATTGTAAATCAGTTGATGTTTGGAGTTGGGATAAGAAGAAAATCCTCTTTGAGACTCTTGTTACACCTATTATTCTTTATGGATGTGAAGTTTGGGGTTGTAGTATCTCTCGTGAATCCTGGAGAAAGATAGAGAAAATACAAAATAATTTTATAACCTATAATCTCAAAATTAAAGGAAATACGCCCTATCCCATCCTCCTCTTAGAAACAAGCCTCCCCCCCATTGAGAGCATGGCTATGACTAGATACCTAATGTATAAGAACAATTTGAACAACATGGAAGACAAGAGGCTACCTAAAATTGCTTCAGAATCAAGTCATAACCACCATCGAATCAAGCGAGGATGGCATAAATATGCCCGGTCTTGGCTAAACTATTGGGGAATCATGGAAGAAACCATTTTGCAGAATAAAGATACTATTAAAAAAAGGTCAAATCAAAATTTAAGGAGAAAATGTGGTGTGATAAAGAGCTAGAGAAAAACAGAAAATTAAGGTATTATAGAGATGTAATCAACCCTAATCTAGAAGATCAAAATTATCTATTTGTTTTTCCAAGTGTAAAGAAAAAAATAAGAATTGCTAAGATAAGACAAATTCTCACGATCTCCATAGTGAAACTGGGCGCTGGTCAATTCCTAAAATTCCATGGGATGAAAGATTGTGTCACCTTTGTGACACTAAGAAGGTTGAAGATGAAAAACACTTTCTCTTAGACTGTCCAACCTATACCCATATTAGATCTCATTTTCAAAATATTTATCACACTACCAACCTTCCTAACCTCTTAACTCCACAAAAGTATGGTGATCTTGGAAAGCTTCTCTTAATGCTTTTCGAGCACAGAAACAAAATTCTAAAGAATCACAAGTAATCACTTACCCTCTTAAGGTTTGATAGACCAATTCGGTCTTAGTGGACATTAATCATCATCATCATCATCATATATATATATAATTGTAAATAATTTTAGATTAAACAAAATGAGTGGTAATTTTAAATTAAACAAAATGAGTGGGAAGCGTCTGCAGGGTATCCGTCACAAGGAATGCATCTGAGGCTTTTGTCACTGAAGCATGTGTGCATTGTAGCTGATGGTAGTTGAACCAATAGGATGACTAACAAATATATTTCATTTTAAATAATATAAAAAAATTATGCTATCACCGTTGTAGAGACCCGTAAATAAACAAGCCTAATAAAATCCATACAACTACACGTAACATTTCTAACATAGAATTTCAATTTATTACATAGAATTTCTTTGAGTGTGTAAATAATTCATTTAGATTCAAATAAGCATATAATGTTTCAACAGAATTTAACATTTATCTACAGCATGAAAATAACTCAGCAATTCATAATAAAATACCTGCTTCTGATGCTAATTCCCGCCGATATGGTTGTCCTTTCTCTGTTTCCTTGCCTAGCCTGTTGCACTGACCCAACTCTGCCCAAACTGACTAACCTCCCAGCCAGCTAGGAGCAACATGTCCGGCTCCCTAGCTCCAGGAAACTGAAAGGAATCCTGGCCCCCGTGCCCAAAACCCCCAGCAACCCAGTGCCCCCCTGCAATGGTTCACCAAAAACTGCAGAACCCAACAACAGAACCAAAAAATCCAAAAACAGAACTACAGTCTCTCCTCCTCCTAATTCTTCCTTCCTCCTATTCTCATAATGCCCTCCCATAGGACTCTTCCCCCGTCATATCTTCCCCTTCACCGACTCTCCTCCCCCTCATTAATTTTCTTATCTCCTCCTTTATTACATTATCCCCCTTCCTTAATTTCATTATCCCTTCTTTATTACCTTATCCAGGGGTGATTTTAAGAACCCCCCCTAAATTTATATGTATAATAAATGGGCGAATCCCCATGATACATAGGAAAAATTGAGGGCTATTTTATCAATAATATAAAATGTATATATAATTTTTTGGTGAATATTTTAGTCAATTATATAATCTTGTAAAATATTGGCGAATATTTCACTGAATTATAAAATATTATAAAATCACTAATTCTTCTAGTCAAGGATCCATAATATTTGGTAGATGAAACCCCTTTAAGGTCATATTAGACCATAACATACCCCTCTTTAAAGGGAATATTGATGCAAAAGCATTAGCAAATTGGTCCACTAACTTGCTTGATGGCATCTCAATGATGCTGAGAAGATCGAGCCCACAATAGTGCATCCTTAAGGTATGGTGGGAAGACCACAATGAAGTGTGAGGAGCATGATGAGCCCATTGTTACTTGGAACAACTTCATGAATGCAATGCATGGGAAATATTTCCCTATTCAACATGGAGAACAATGCATGAA
>ML780965.1:558574-571153 GCA_009831015.1 Picea engelmannii
GTGAAATTAAACCATAAATCCCGATTTTACTGCCCATACCACAAAATCGGGGGCGAAATTTGGCTAATGGAAGCTTGTTCCCCCAAATTTCGGGGGCTAAATATAATTTGTTTTCCTCTATCCCTCCTAAAAACATGGGCTAATCCTGTACACGATTTTTACCTTAAAATAAATTACGGGCTAATAAAATAAGTTTAAAAAAATAACTCTAATACAAAAAATTCGTCCAATAAAAAATTAGAGGCCCCTTAATTTCGCCCATGGGCAAAATTTCGCCCCTAAAATCATCTATTTATCCCCCTTCTTTAATTACCTTATCATTAATTTAATGCTTCATTCCCCCCTTGCATACGTAAAGTATTTAATAAAATAAATTAAAATTATTTACCCCTTTAATTCATTACTCAAATAATTAATGAGTCAATTAATTAATTAATTAATCATTGACAGATATGAACAAGTAATTAATAATTAATTGATTAATTAATATTATTAAGAAATAATTATTGTTTAACTAAATATATTAGGAAAATCAGATTATCAAATTAATTATAATTAATAATCCCTATGCATCTATTTAACCAGGGTTGTTACATACACCCATCCTTCAGGAAACTTCGTCTCGAAGTTAAGGTATCTCATGGTGCAAAGGAAAAGAAACATGGTTCACACATTCATAACAATTAACCGACACTATTAGTAAGTAGTCATGAAAACTCATACATACTAGTATACATGTACAAGAAATGCATGTGTAGCTAGTACATACAAGTCTCGTGCATGTACTAATAATCAATAACTATCACCCTTTAGTAATTTATGTATGCATCCAATCCAATCAACAAGAGTAGTCTTTTATAAAAAGACAATAAACCAATCAAATGTTTGTGAAATCCTTTAATTACAATTATCCTAGTTCAACAATTTTATTTAGACAACTGTGGTTTAGTTACATAATTATGAATATTCATATATACACATTCTCTTTTAGAAGGGAAAACATTAAATTCCACCATCAGACAAATCTCCATACTTTATCAACTATTTCTACTCATCCTTCCTCCCTAACTTACTTCCATCTCCATTCCTATCATTCCTCTGTTGGACTATCTTGGAGCATCAACTATATTGACCTAACTCCAAATAGAACCCGTAAGAGGAAGTGTCACTATCTCGACCAAGCTTCCCCAGGAGGCAACTGATAGTCATCATCACAAGTCTTGGGGAGCGTGAGCTAACACCGTCCTCCCATGACTTCAGGTTTCAGAGGATACACGGTGGGAAATGCCTCCACCCCTCCTAATCATAACTATGGTCCACACCCTACAATGGAATATACAATGGCACCATGTTGCTGGGAGTTTTGTCATCATTTATTCGGTTTTGGGCAGTCTCATCACCTGCGTAGCACACCTTTTTATTGCCAAGGATTTTATCGCTCTCTGATACCAATCTGTACACACCTTTTTCATAAATCATATAGGCATTATATAATCCATATGCATTTAAGAAAATAAATACATTTAAGCTGAGAGTAAGCATAAGAATTATTACTAACATAAATAATCCATGGCAATAACATTAATCCAAATGCACAACAGAATGCATGATAATTATAATACACAGAGATACAAAAACATAATTAAAGCATCATCTGATACTTATCTTTTAACAATGGTAGATTCCACCAACCAAGTACAAGCCTTCCACGAACCTCCCAGCCTTAGACCACACTGCTCATCAGCTCAGCAGTGGGTCACCCCCGAACTGGGACTAAGCTCCACCCCAAAGCAAGGAATCCTAGGCTAGGCTAAGGTTACAAGGAAAACAACACACAACCACAAGGAAGGGATTCTCTCCCAGGAACCTCCCACACTCACTACCCACAGACCCTCATTCCCCACATGCCTGTTCCACCCCAGGATTATACACCTTCTCTGTCGCCTAGACAGTCCTTCAGCTGCTAATCTTCCTTGCCTTGAGTTACAGGAATAGGCTGGACCGGAAGTCTCCGGGCTCTATGGAAACTACAAGGTTCCTTCCAGGAGTTCTCTCCTTCCTCTGCGCACTCTCACCTGGAGGGAGTCGCTCACAGGTCCAACAACTTGTTCTTCCAACTTCAACCACCTCTCTCACCTGGAGAGAGTGTTGTACAAACTGGCCAACAAGCCACACAGGATCAAACACTACACATCCACCACAATCCATGGATATTCAAACACCAACACCCCAGGATAGCTCCAGACAGGTGCAATAACATAAACCGGCTTATCAGGGATGGGACACTCCCGTTTTCTCAATTTGGCAACACAGAATAGACTCACACTCTGAATTCTCAGGGATGCGTGACGATTCGTCCATGTAGGGGTCGATGCAGACTCCCCATTTTAGAACAAAGAAGGGTGTATCATCTTTCTCGAACAAACATAGACTCTTTCCTGAAATCAACACAGGCTTCTCGTTCAGGGAATGCACACACGGGTTTTCTCAGAGCCAGACATAGACTTTTCAAATCACAGGGACGCCCGAATGTTCTCTACAGGAGTCAGGTTGGTCGTACTATCTAGGGCCTTGTACGCATTCAAACAATCAGGTAGAATGGAGGAGGAACCCTTCTCACGGCTCACCCTGGTCGTTTATTGGCATGCGTCAGGTTGACACTTGTCACCCATGGAACTGCATGCGTTCCACCAGCACGCATCACCCTTGTACGTCCTCCCTTGCCAAAACTTAGGATAAAACATAAAGTGCACATGTCTTTTTGGGATAATATTAAAATATTATTCCCAGGCTTAAGCCCCCTAAGCTTAGCCCCTAGGCTCAACACTTAGCCCCTTTCCCACCTTCCAGCCCCTAATTCCTTTCCCACTCTATGGATGCTCAGTCCCCCTTCACTCATTCATCGTGGTCAGTCTGCACCTAGCAGTGTTTACAATATTATTAAATGTATTACATACATACAAGTACAACAACAGGCTCATGGCCTTCAAACACATAAGCCTCCAGCTTATAAGAACTCGGCTCACCAGCCTATAACACATATTTACAATTCATTTCATACATCAAATTTACAATTGGGCTTGGCCTTGGGGACATTACAACCCCCCTCCCTTATTTTCGCACTATCCTCAGTGCAACTTACACTGTCTCTGCAAGTCTTTCAAAATTTTCAAAAAGATGTGAGCACTCTACCTGCATAACATCTACATCCTCCCATGTCGCGTCCTTAGGACTGTACCAGGTCCACTAGACCTTTACAAGATCTATAGCTCGATTCCGGAGCTGTTTGCTTTTCCTTTCCAATATGCATATAGGATGCATTTGCAGGACACTTCTGGTTCCACCTGAATCACATTCCAATCGATAACATGATTAGCATCAGGTACATATTTCTTAAGCAGTGAAACATGAAACACATTATGTACAGTCATAGATGCAGGTAATGCAAGCATGTATGCAACCGGCCCAATCCTTTCCAGGATCTCAAATGGCCAACAAAATCTTGCTGCCAACTTGGCGCAACTTCCCAATTTCAGAGAACTCCTGTTAGTTTTCACTTTCAAGAAAACATGGTCACCCACTTTGAATTCTCTATGGTTTCTGTTACTGTCAGCGTAACTTTTCTACCTTTCCTGGGCAGCTTTTAGATTCTGTTTAATTCTTATCATTTGGTCTTCCATCTCTTTGAGTAGCTCAGGTCCAACTACTACTCTGTCAGCTGGATTATCCCAGCTCACTGGAGTGTTTCACTTTCTTCCATAAAGCGCTTCGAATGGGCTCATATTCAGTGATGCATGATACCCATTATTGTAGGAAAATTCTACCAAATGCAGGTAGTCTTCCCACCTTGATGGTTTATCCATCACATACATTCTCAGCATGTCTTCCATTACTCTGTTTACTCTCTTTGTCTGTCCATCAGACTCGGGATGATATGCTTTACTAAAGTTCATATTCGTTCTGAATCCTTTGAACAGTCCTTTCCAGAAATTCGAAGTGAATTTTGGGTCCCTATCAGGCACAATTGTCTTAGGAATTCCATGCAAGCGTGCAACTTCTTTTGAGAAGATATCAGCAACATCAGTTTCCCTGTGGGTGGTTTTCAGTGGAATAAAATGGGCAGCTTTAGTAAGCTTGTCCACCACCACCATGATTGAATCATGTTGCTTGCTTGTTCTAGGTAGTCTGGTGATAAAATCCATTGTTAACACGTCCCATTTCCACTCAGGGATGGGTAAAGGCTACAACAACCCTGCTAGGTGCCTATGCTCAGCCTTAAACTTTTGGCACTCCATACATCTAGCGATGTATTCAGCGATTTCTTTCTTCAAACCCGGCCAAAAGTAATGGATTTTGATTGTTGCCATAGTCTTCTGATATCCAGGATGTCCAACATAAGTCACGTTATGCATCTCCTTTAGAATTGTCAACTTCAATTCTCGGACATTGGGTACACATACTCTGTTTTTATACAGAAGTAAGTCATCAGTTCCCAAGGTGTAACTTTCCTTGGTTTGTGGTCTCTCATGTTGTTGTAGCTTTGCTACTAGACCTCTGTACTGCAAATCAGCATTGGCAGCTTCAAAAATTCTATCTTTAATCTCAGTTCTGTACATGCTAATGGCTGTAGCATGTAATTCGTGCACTTTTCTGCTAAGTGCATCAGCCACCTTATTTTCTTTCCCTTTGATATGTTTGATATCAAATTCATATTCACACAGAAAATCTAGCCATCTAATTTGCCTGGCATTTAAGGTCGGCTGATCAAATAAATATTTCAGACCATTATGGTTTGTTCTCAACTCGAATCTCTTTCCCATGAGGTAATTTCTCCATTTCCTCAGGGCGTGGACGATTGCTGCCAGCTCTAAATCGTGAGTGGCATAATTCTTCTCATGCTCCTTCAACTTTCGGCATTCATAACAAACTACAAATCCTTCTTGGCTGAGAACTCCTCCCAGCCCCTCCTTACATGCATCTGTGCACACCACGTAATCCTTATTTGGATCTGCAATCTTCAGGATCGGAGCACTAGTTAGCAGCTGCTTCAATCGATGGAAGCTTCTCTCACATTCATCAGTCCACTGGAACTTCTTCTCCTTCCTTTGCAAGGAAGTGATAGAATGAGCTATCTTTGAGAATCCGACTATGAACCTCCTATAATAGCCCGCCATACCCATAAAATATCTAACTTCCGCCACGTTCCTTCGTGCTGTCCATTCTCGAATGGCCTGTACCTTCTCAGGATAAATAGCGATCCCTTCTTCAGATATAATGTGTCCCAAGTAATGGATCTGCCTTTGGTAAAAAGAGCACTTTCTCAGTTTTGCGTACAGCTGGTGTTCTCTCAAAACCTGCAGCACCATTCTCAGGTGTTGTTCATGTTCTTCCTCTGTCTTGGAATACACCAAGATATCATCTAGGAATACTATGACAAACTTGTCCAAATAATCTTTGAACACTCCATTCATTAAGCACATGAAAACAGTAGGCGTGTTGGACAATCCAAACGGCACCACTGTGAACTCATAATGACCATACCTTGTTCTAAAGGCGGTCTTGCTGATGTCCTCATCCTTTATTCTCACTTGGTGATATCATGATCGGAGATCTATTTTTGAAAATATTTTTGCATCCTTCAACTGATCAAAAAGATCATCAATCCTTGGTAGAGGATACTTGTTCTTGACAGTGACCTTATTCAACTGTCGAAATTCAATGCACAACCTCAACGTCCCATCTTTCTTCTTCACAAATAGGACCGAGGCTCCCCATGGTGACACATTGGGGTGAATGTAACCTTTCTTTAGTAGCTCTTCGAGCTACAATTGCAACTCTTTCAGCTCTGGTGTACTCATTCTATAAGGAGTCCTCGAAACTGGAGCTGCTCCAGGCATCAAATTTATAGAAAAATCGATGTCCCTCTTCGGAGGTTGTCCAGGTACCTCCTGAAATACATCCTTAAATTCTTTGAGTACCTTGTGGTCTTCCAGATTCGAGACTACAATTTGGGATGATTCTTCCACCTGAGCTGCAAATAATTGATAGCCTTTACGGTAACATTTCTTCAGCTGCATGGCTGAGATTTCTCTAACAGCCACGACTCTGGGAATTCCTTGGACTGTTACCTGATTTCCCTCTTTGTCCAGACATGTGAACCTCTTGTTACGACAATCCAGAAGGGCATGGTGTTGGTCCAACCAGTCCATCCCAATTAAGCAATCGTATGAGCCTAAAGGCAGAATGTTCAATTCCGCCTTAGTGCTCATTCCTTTCATGTCCACTAAATAGGACTTAACCAATTCATTGACCTTCCTCTTGGTCCCTGTGGCCAACTGCACTAACCAAGACTTCTCATGTTTTCTTCTCGTTAGATGCAAACTTTCCACCACTCTAGGATCTACATAACTATGGCTAGCCCCTGAATCAATTAAAATAACAAGTGGTCGGTTGTTGATTGTACCTTCCACTTCAATCATGTGCGATTGAAATTCCACTTGCTTGTTGTCCAGGTCTACGTAGATCCTCGACATTTTGCTGCCCATATCCTCCACTATTTTAGCTTGCTGAACAGTATAGACAGTTCTTGCTTTGTATTTTCTGTGGGGGCAGTCTCTGTACCTATGATTCCCTTTACAACCCCAACACTCCATAGGTGGCGGTCTTGGCACCTGCTCACTCCCTTCAACTTTCCTGGGCTCTCTAAAAGATGACTGTCCCCAAGGACTGTTTCTGAAAATGGAAGGCTTGTTTCCCTTCTGCCTCTGTTCCTTCTTAAACTTCCTTTGATCATTCCAAACCTTCTGAAGGATAGGCCTTTCTCCTTGCTGTTCATACAAGCATTTCGCCTTTCTTATGGTCTCTTCCATGGTCTTAGGATCGTCATATTGAATATTGTCACTCAGGAAGGTGGTAGTCCACTCAGATACCTCTGAATTTTAACAGCCTCGTCTTTGATGAATGGAACATACTTCAGTAGTTCCAGAAAATTTCATTTATACTCATCAATGGTCGTACTGCCCAACATGAGTTCGAAGAAATCATTCATCTTTCTGTCATAGTATCTTTTAGTCAGGTATTTCTTCTCAAAATACCTCTTAAACTCCTTCCACGTGACCTCTTTCTCTCTGATGTGTTGCACCTGCACAAACTAATCCCACCACATGGATGTTTTTCCTTTCAGTTGGTACATCACAATTCTTCCTTCTGCATGGGCAGAATAATTCTGCAGTTGGAAGTATTTCTTCATGCCAAGCAACCAGGTCTCAGCATCTTCCTACTTCTTATGTTCTCCATCGAATGTTGGAGGCTTAATATTGTTCATCTCTCCTTTCAATTCCTCCTTTCCATATTTTTTATGTTTCCTGGTAGGGGACGGGCTTGAACTACTGTGTGTCTTCCTGTCAGAATGTCTTTGGGAGCGACTAAGATGTCAGCTACCACTCCTCGACCTACCTCTTCTCCCATGGGTTCTGCGACTCTCTGTCGTACTTGAGTCTCTTCCCTTCTCAAGTTTCTTCTCTATTCTTTCCAGGCTCTTCAAAAATTTTAATTTTAATTCACCCTGCCCATCCCTGACTTTCATGAGATTTTGACTATCAGCTCGGCGAGCCTTGGCCTCTCTTTGTAATCCTTCAATGATTTTCACTATGTGTCCTTCATTATCCTTCTCTTTTCCATGCCCATTGGAGTTCGATCCTTCCACTTCCACATTGACATCCTTTCCTTCCCATTCGTCTCCTGTTTCGAAGGCAATTATCACCTTTTCCCATCCCATACTCGGCGTTGGTTAACTGGAATCCTGAGCTCCGTTGAACTCTGCACATGCACTTTCATTTTTCGGCATTTCGGGAATTTTAGTCCTTTGAGTTTTTAGTACCCCGGGACTTCAGGTTTTTGGCACCTGAGAGTTCATTTTGCAGTGACTCCCAACCTTTTATCACTCTTATCCCTGAAATCCGATACATGGTTACTTATACGTGATCCAACGATCCTCGATGAGCTAGATCTAATGGTCCAGATCCTTTCAGGGTTTTGTGACTAGAAATTCACGATGTAGCAACTCCCACTCTTGTCGCCTTAATTCCCGAATTCTGAAATTTTTGGTGTCCTTGCTCTCGGAACTTCAGTTTTCGGTATTTCGAAACTTTCAGGACTTTGGGTTTCGGGGTTTCAGAGTTTCGGTACTTGAGAATTCTCATTCCACTCTCCTTTCCAACCCCCGACTTCTGAAATTTCGATTTACCTTATTCTACGGGTCTACAGCACAGTTGTTACCCTCTACCATAGTGGTGCGTGGTACATTTCAGAGGATCCTCGTCACCTTCGGTGACGTCATTAGGGTCCCACCACTCTCGCCTATCTTCTCACTCGCTGGCACGTGGTACTCATTCATTCACCCACGTCCCTTCCAAGCAAGGAATCCAACGGTTAGGTCCCCTCTCAGATCTATGGTGTAGATCTTTTCGGCATTTCGGGGTTTCGGGCATCGGGAGTTCGTGCACTCCACATCTCAAACCTCCATCTGTCGAAATCCCAAAATCTACGGTTTACTCCTCCGCATATCACGATTCCTGATATCCCGAAATGGGAAATCTCACGACACGTGGCCTCCATCATTCGGACGGTCTAGATCTATTTTGGTATTTCACCCCTATTCACTGGGGTTTTAACCCTCAGATATCTCCTGACAAATCCAACGGCTATTGGGTTTTCCAGCCGAGATCTGATGGCTCAGATGGTTCCTAACTAATTTAGGATTTCGTGTATCGTGATTTCCACACTCATGTGCAATTCCAAAGGGCTTTAAACCCCGTGCACACTTTCCAGATCTAACGGTTACGAGGGTTCACCTTCCCTCCCAAACAGATCCTAAAGCTCCTACACTTCTGGTGTGGAGTCCTCTCTCCCTGTGGACTTATACCACACTGGCTGCGGTTTCATAACGCCGCTATACCTCCTGAGCTTAAAACTCGTCAAGTAACTCCTTGACACTTTGGAGCAATCCAAGGTCCGAAATTAGTCTTCCTGACCCAATTTCCCCTCACATTCTCAGTCCAAAGACCGCTCCACTGGCCCATCTAGGCTCAGTGTCGAAACCTTGGCTCTGATACCAATTTGTAGCACACCATTTTATTGCCAAGGCTTTTATCGCTCTCTGATACCAATGTGTACACACCTTTTGCATAACTCATATAGGCATTATATAATCCATATGAATTTAAGCAAATAAATACATTTAAGCTGAGAGTAAGAATAAGAATTATTACTAACATAAATAATCCATGGCAATAACATTAATCCAAATGCACAACAAAATGCATGATAATTATAATACACAGAGATACAAAAACATAATTAAAGCATCATCTGATACTTATCTTTTAACAGTGGTAGATTCCACCGACCAAGTACAGGCCTTCCATGAACCTCCCAGCCTTAGACCACACTGCTCATCAGCTCAGCAGTGGGTCACCCCCAAGCTGGGACTAAGTTCCACCCCAAAGCAAGGAATCCTAGGCTAGGCTGAGGTTACAGGGAAAACAACACACAACCACAAGGAAGGGATTCTCTCCCAAGAACCTCCCATGCTCACTGCCCACAGACCCTCATTCCCGACATGCCTATTCCACCCCAGGAGTATACACCTTCTCTGTCACCTGGACAGTCCTTCTGTTGCTAATCTCCCTTGCCTTGGGTTAGAGGAACAAGTTGGACCGGAAGTCTCCGGGCTCTTTGGCAGCTACAAGGTTCCTTCCAGGAGTTCTCTCCTTCCTCTGTGCACTCTCTCACCTGGAGGGAGTCGCTCATAGGTCCAACAACATGTTCTTCCAACTTCAACCACCTCTCTCACCTGGAGAGAGTGTTGTACAAACTAGCCAACAAGCCACACATGATCAAACACTACACGTCCACCACAATCCACAGATATTCAAACACGAACACCCCAGGACAGCTCCAGATAGGTGAAACAGCATAAATAGGCTTAGCAAGGATGGGAGACTCCCATTTTCTCAATTTGGAAACATGGAATAGACTCACACTCTGAATTCTCAGGGATGCGTGACGAGTCGTCCATGCAGCGGTCGATGCAGACTCCCCGGTTTAGAACAAAGAAGGGTGTACCAGCTTTCCCGAACAAACATAGACTCTTTCCCGAAATCAACACAGGCTTCTCATTCAGGGAATGCACACACGATTTTTCTCAAAGCCAAACACAAACTTTTCAAATCACAGGGATGCCTGAATGTTCTCTACAGGAGTTAGGTTGGTCGTACTATCCAGGGCCCCGTACGCGTTCAGACAATCGGGTAGAATGGAGGAGGAACCCTTCTCACGGCTCACCCTAGCTGTTTATTCGCATGCATTAGGGTTGACACTTGTCACCCATGGAAATGCATGCGTTCCACCAGCACGCATCACCCTTGTACGTCCTCCCTTGCCAAAACTTAAGATAAAACATAAAATGCACATGTCTTTTTGGGATAATATTAAAATATTATTCCTAGGCTTAAGCCCCCTAGGCTTAGCCCCTAGGCTCAACACTTAGCCCCTTTCCCACCTTCCAACCCCTAAATCCTTGCCCACTCTGTGGATGCTCAGTCCCCCTTCACTCATTCATCGTGGTCGATCTGCACCTAGCGGTGTTTACAATTTTATTAAATGTTCTGCATACATACAAGTACAACAACAGGCTCCTAGCCTTCAAACACATAAGCCTCCAGCTTATAAGAACTCGGCTCACTAGCCTATAACACATGTTTACAATTAATTTCATACATCAGATTTACAACTGGGCTCGGCCTTGGGGACATTACATCCTGAAATCCTACACTGGTCCACATATCATAGCAATGCATCCAAACCAATATAATTTCACATACAAATATTCATACCATAATGTTTCTCGGCTAGTGGTCATGACCTTCACTTTCATCATTATCATCCCTTGGCTATCTCATAGCCCACGACCTGCAGATTAGTCTGTAACACAAACTCATACATTTCTATGTATTATCATCATGTAATTGCATACAATCATTATTTCAATTCGGTATCCCTGTACCAACAACTTAACATCAAAATTTTCAAGTTAGAAATAGATCTCATAATATCCCATAATTCAATTTCGACACCCCTTCATAAAATTTTCATTTATCAAATAGATTGCATCATATCCAACACCATTCTACTAGCATTTAAACCTTCATAGGATCCACATTCACACATTATGTCACATCATGTCCATCATCATTAATAACACTTAAACATTCATAAATTTACATTCACATAGTAGAATGCATTATATCCATCATCATCAATATCATTTAAACATTCAAAAAATTTACATTCTCACAATATATCGCATCATAACCATCATTATTCAAATACATATAACATTCATAAAGGTTCATACATCTTAAAAGTTGAAGTGTATCATTCAATAGTTTCTCTGAAAAAAAATAGAAAATAAAAGTATGTAGGCCTCAGGTAATCCTGGTTGTCTAAGTCAAAAGGTGGTGTTACATATCCTCGAGGTGGTCAAAAAATTGAGGGATAGTCTCATCGTAGTGTCTCGGCATCTTCCCAAGGAGCAGATCCTAGACTATACTTGTCCCACTGGACCTTAACTTGGGCTACTAGATGGTTCCTGAGCTGTCGGACTCTACGGTCCAATATGCGTAATGGTTCTACCATGAGGGTTCCCACATCCGATACCTGCAATTCCTTCCAATATAGTTTATGTGATTCATTAGCAACATAATGACGTAAAACAGATACATGAAATACATTATGAGTTTTATGCAAGTGGGGTGGCAGTACGAGATGATAGGCAACGGGTCCAATTTTCTCTTGGATTCTGAATGGTCCTATAAATTGAGGTGACAACTTTGTCCCCTTCCTGAACCATATGGTACTCTTATTAGGCCTGATACGAATGAAAACCTGGTCTCCCACTTCATAACTTCGGTCGGTCCTGTGTGCGTCTGCATAAATTTTCTGCCTATCCTGTGCTTCCTTTAGTCTCTGCCTAATCTGAATTACCTGTTCCTCCATCTCTTGAATCAATTCTGGCCCAACTGTTACTTGGTCTTCTAATATATCCCAACTCAATGACATTCTGCATGGTCTTCCATACAGAGCTTCGTAGGGTGGCATTCCGATGGAGCTATGAAAACTATTATTGTAGGCAAACTCTATCAAAGGTAGGTACTTCTCCCACTGGGTTTGACTATCCATGACATGCATCCTGAGCATGTCTTCCATGACTTGATTTACTCTCTCGGTTTGCCCATATGTTTCAGGATGATAAGTTGTGCTTAAGTTCAACTGAGTCCCCAATGCAGACTGCAAACTTGTCCAAAACCTAGAAGTGAATATAGAGTCCCTATCTGAAATGATCTTCTTAGGTATCCCATGCAAATAGATAACCTCTCTTACAAACACATGTGCCACATCAGTGACATCGTAAGTGTCTCTAACCGGAATAAAATGAGCACTCTTGGTTAACTTATCAACTATCACAAGAATGGCATTGTGTCTATGAGATGTGAGCGGCAACCCCACAACAAAATCCAT
>ML780965.1:571440-593176 GCA_009831015.1 Picea engelmannii
GCCACATCAGTGACATCGTAAGTGTCTCTAACCGGAATAAAATGAGCACTCTTGGTTAACTTATCAACTATCACAAGAATGGCATTGTGTCTATGAGATGTGAGCGGCAACCCCACAACAAAATCCATAGAGATGACTTCCCATTGGACATAGGAACATCATGTGGTTGTAGGAGGCCTTCTGGGTGATGGTGGTTGACTTTCACTTGTTGACACTCTAGGCACTTGGTGACGAAATGGACTACATCACGCTTCATGCCTAGCCAGAAGAAAAGCTTCCTCATGTCTACGTACATCTTCTTCACACCCGGATGCGCACAATAAAGTGCTCTATGGGCTTCCTTCAGTATGATGCTTCAAATATCCCCATCTTCAGAGATGTACATCCTTCCTCGATATCTCAATAGTCTGTCCACTTCCAAACTATATCCTTCATACTTTGGATCTAACTGCCCCCCGCTCTAGATGTTTGAAGTAACCTCTAAATACCAACTGTCTCCTTGGAGTTGCATCAACACATGTTCCCTCAGATTGACCTTTAAGGGTACCAAGGAGAAGACACGTGGTCTCCTACTCAAGGCATCTGCTACCACATTTTCCTTTCCCTTGATGTATGAAATACCAAAATCGTACTCACTCATAAACTCACTCCATCGCCTTTTCCTGGCATTCAGATCTCTTTGAGTGAAGAGATGTTTTAAACTTTGATGGTCCGTTTTAAGCTCAAAGTTTCACCCAACAAGATAGTGCCTCCAAAGTTTCATAGCTAGCATTACAGCTGCCAACTTTAAATCATGAGTCGCGTATAGCTCTTCGTGTTTCTTCAACTTCCTTAACACATAAGCTATCACTCCTCCATCCTGCATTAGCACGGCCCCCAACCCTTGCTTCGATCCATCTGTGCAGACTGTGAATTCCTTTTCCATATCTAGCACTCGTAGAATTGGCACACTAGTTAGTAACCTCTTAAGCTCAATGAATGCACTACCACATTCTTCAGTCCATTCATACCTGACCCCCTTGCGTTGCAAAGTGGTGATGGGTTTCGCTATTTTTTAGAATCCTTCCACAAATATCTAATAATAACCTACTAGCCCCATGAAGCTTCTCACCTCATGGGAATTTTTCGGCACTGGCCACTCCATAATGGCCTTTACCTTTTCTGGGTCTACAGAGATTCCTTCACCCAAAATGATATGACCTAAATAATGAATTTCTTTCTAGAATAAGGAACACTTTGACAACTTCCCATACAATTTGTTCTCTCGAAGGCAGGACAACACTACTCGTAAGTGTTCCTCATGTTCTCTTTCGTTCTTGGAATAGATGAAGATGTCATCTAGAAAGACTTGTACAAAACGGTCTAAGTACTTTCGGAATATGTCGTTCATGAGGCTCATGAATACTGTTGGTGCATTGGTCAATCCGAAAGGTACTACGACAAACTCGTAATGTCCAAACCGAGTTCGAAAGGTAGTTTTTGGGATATCACCTTCATTAATCCTTAACTGATGATACCCTGATCGCAAATCGATCTTTGAGAATACCGTTTCTCCTTTCATCTGATCGAAGAGGTCATCTACTCGCGGCATTGGGTACCTATTTTTCACTGTAGCACGTTTCAAGTCCCTATAGTCTATACACAGTCGTAAGGATCCATCCTTCTTCTTTACAAAAATTACCGATGCACCCCAAGGTGAGACACTGGGCCTTATTAGCCCTAAGTCTAACAACTCCTTCAACTACATTTACAACTCACAAATTTCTGGTGCTGTCATCCGATACGGGGTCTTGGAAATTGGTTTTGCACCAGGTTTTAGCTCAATAGTAAAATCAAGCTCCCTCTCAGGAGGTAACCCTGGTAACTCGTTCGGAAAAACATCCTTAAATTCTGACAACACTGGGTACTAATCTAATGAGGGTCCCTTCCTTTCGTTCACTTCTTTCACTACATAAAGTTGACATCCTTGCCTCAAGCATTGCTTAACCTTCATAGTTGAGATAAAGCGTAATGACACTTTTCTCCATACACCCTGGATCTCTACTGACCTTCCTTCGTCGTCTACACAGAGCACCCTTTTTGTGAAACAATCTACCAAAGCTCGATGAGCTTCTAACCAATCCATTCCAATGATTAGGTCATATGCCCTGAGAGCAGTGACGTATACCTTCAACCTAGTAGTACACACTCCCAGGTTCACTATACAATTATCAACACTAGGTCCTACCGCTTGTTTTTCCCCCGAAGCCATCTCAACTTGTTTAAATTCATCGTGCTCGTAGGCTGCCAACCCACTCTTTTCTAATGCAGATGGTGAAATGAAACTATCTGTAGCACCAGAATCAAATAAAATATTAACGATGATATGATTTAGCGTACCTAATGACTCCACCACCGTGGATTGATTCTCGACCTCGCAATTATTAACCGCTGCGTAAATCTGGTGGCTGCTACTTGCTCTTCCCATCAGGGCTTTTCCTTCTCTATGTGCGAATCTTGATTGTAACTCTGGGCAGTCATGCTGGTAATGGGGTCCTCCGCACCCCCAATAGGTAACACGAGATTGAACCTGTGCACTGTTATGTGACTGTCTCTGAAATGAGTTCCTTCCCATGGAACCCCTGCCCCGACTAGTTGTTCCCTGAGATGGCCGTGGACCTTTCTACGTCATTGGTGATGAACGAGATGTTGCACTCACTGCCATTGAAATCCCTGCAATTACTGTCCTTGGTGCGACTCTGTTACCATATGGAGGTGGCCTTGAGCCCCCTCCCCTGGGAAATGTCCTAGGGGTCTTCCCGACGAATGCAGGATGATGCAGAAACATCGGTCTTGTACCCCCAATTAAGTTCATGTGTTCCTCCACATAACGCACATTTTCCACAGCTTCCTCTACTGAAGACGGTTTCCACATCTGCACCATAGCTCTTATCTTAGGGTTCAATCCATAGATGAAGCGCTCTGCCTGTCATTGGTCATTATCCATATACGAAATATATTTGACCAATTCCATAAATATGATCTCATATTCTTCTATAGTTTTGTTTCCCTGTACTAAGGCATGAAATGCCCCTACCTATTGTTCCTCATAATAAGCTGGCAGATATTTGCTTTAGAACCACTCCTCGAAAAGTTCCCAAGATACTATGTCTAGGGTAAGATGCAGTTGTCTTTCCAAGTTGCCCCACCAATTCAAGGCACTGTCTCTTAACTGAAAATTTGCTATCTTCTCCTTTAGGTTGTATGCATAGTCCCTTAAGGCAAAACACCTTGTCATGCCTTCCAACCATGCTTCCGCGTGTTCACTGGTGCGACCCCCAGCAAACTCCAGAAGTTTGATCTTCTGCAATTCTCAAGTGATGTCTTCGGGTGGAGGTCCTCCCCCCGAATCCCTCGATGCTTCTGGATTACCCATTCCAGATGGTGGGGGTTCCACCTTGGTTCCTATTGGTTGTTGCCCCTTTAAAGTTTCATTTATGGCCTCCAATGAGCACAGTATGAGAGCTAGTTCTGGCGATGGTGGTGGCAGAGCTGGCGGTGTTGGCAGTGTCCGCGACGATGCTCCCCTGCCTCGATTCCCTCGAGTCCTAACCACCCTGTATGATTTAACCTGCATCAACCAAAGTTGTCAGGGTGAGTTCAAGGACGTTTCAAATTTGCGCTACTTAAACTAGAAATAGGGTTAGGCGTAAGTTTTTCTTTACTTGTCTGTAAACAGACGTTACTCTCTTTAGGGGATTGGTTGGGTTAGGGCTAAAGCATCTAAGCTTGATTTCTTCGCCTAAGAAAACTATTGACTCCTTCACCTGGTAGTTACGCTGGCACTATACCCCACTTGCTAATTTCTCTAACTTACCCTCCTAGCGCGCATGCCGTCTCCTTCCCACTTGTCCTAGTCTAAGTCCTTTAAAATTTTTGCTTACAACTAAATATCCTTCGATGCTTGACTCGTGGGCTCTCCTTGGTGCATTGTACATATGCGTTGAATTGTGTGTCCCGGTGGCTGTAGGTGCGAGTCTTGAGGATTGTAGAGTGGATTTCAGGCATTGGAGCTTAGCAGTTGGCTTTGACTGGTGGAATGGAATGGAATGGAAGGACTTGGCGATTGGCTCAATGATTTATGTGCATGGTCTCGTGAGCTTGGCGCTTGGATAATCGTAGATTATACTTCGGGATAGTACTTTGCTACTATTGATAATTAAATTATTTACATGTGAATTTATTTTGTAAAAGTGATATGTGTGGCACGTTGGTGTTTGGTCATTTCTTAAGGCTTGGGCTTGGTGGGTGGTCATGGGTTCCAAACCCATAGACTTCCAAAACATTTCAATTTTTTTTTTCTTTTAACTTTATTTATTAATATATATTTTTTATATATATTAATATTATATCTTTTTTTTATAAGTACATTTTTTTTTTAAATCTTTAAAAGAAATTTAAAAGAAATAATAAATAAAAAAAATTAAATAAGAGGAATTTTAAAAGAAATTAAAAATAATTAAATATTTTTTTTTTTCATTTGAAGTTGGGCATCATGGGTGCATGAGGCCCACGTGCCCTTCTCCCCGGGGTTCTCATTTACTAAAAAAAAAAACCTACACACTCAAACAAAAAACAAACCCTACACGCACTCTACAATGTTCCTTACCTCCTTTGTCGCCTCTCCCTCTCCTGCAACTGCGGCAAAGGTTTTCTTCTCGAAAGGGGATCTAGAGGAGACAACTAGCTTTGTATCTAACAGAGGCAGCGGTGTTCACCCAGGGATTCACTTGCATGGTGAGGGTAGCAGATTTCAGGTGGTTCTGTGCTTGTTGCAGCTCGAATTGAAGAGGAAGAGGAGGTATTATCAATGGTGTGGAGCCCGAGAAAGGCCAGATGTTTTTGCAGTTGATTTTTTTTTGTGTTATTTGCTATTTCTGAAACCCTGTGAATCCTAGATATGGTCTCGGTTTCTTATACTTGGAAACAGATTCGTAATTTTTTTTTTAATTGTTTAATTTTTCCTTTTCTGACTTGATTTGTACAGGGGTTTCCCGTGCCTTTGTCAAGGAATTTTCTGAATGAGTTTGGGCCTATCAGACCCAGCCTTGGTTTCTTGTTATTCGGGAAACAAGGGTGATTTTTCTTTTTTCTTCTAGACATTGTTGTTCGGTGTTCCTAAAGTGGCCAAATTTGTTGTTGTATTTAAAATTAAAGCATTACCGGTCGGTGTTCATTTACGTAGCCATGGTTTTACGGGGGGTTTGGGTGTCCCATTATCCTTGTAAATCAAGGTCGGGCTTCTGTCCGTATTACCGCCATGCCCACGAATCTGCAGGCGGACCTGAGGTTTCTTCCCTGGCCGAAACACTTATCACCCGCGTCTGTATCGTATTTATTTTATCTTTTCTCCAAATCTTAATCACCTTGAAGAGCCAGAACAGCCAAAGCACGCCAATGTGTCAAGTGAGCTCACGAATTCTTATTGAGCACCACGCATCTGTACCGTCTCATATAATTCTTCTCATTCTGTGTGCACCACAAATTCCCATTTTGTCAGACCAGCCTTCGCTTATTCTCTGATGTTACAACCCCAGATTACTCACAATTTGTTTTGGTCTTAGTAAGAATGATCCCCATTGCAGGGTGTTGCAGGTTGGAAGAAGAGGCTCAGGTTAAGGTCTATATTGCTTCTTTTGCACCATCCACCCTTTTCTGGATTTTATGCACTACTAAAATGGAGAAAGTCGATACTTAATTCCCCAGTTTTGCTGCTTGATTTATTCAAAAGGACCCATTTTAGCCCATTTTACACTTACCCATCCGACGGGCATTTATGCATAGCCGCCATCAAATGAAGCCCTAATTTATTAGAGCCCGTGGAGTGTAATATCTTATTTCGCCGCCAGGTTGATTTGCAACTCAACAAGTTCAACGAAGAGGAAAATAATAACTGGCCAGATATTCATAAAGACGGAAGAGACGGGTTCTCTTTCTGAAGATCATGAATTCCAGGCTTCTTTGCGTGAAGACTCTGATGGGGTTAATTCTGGTTCCAATGAAGAGAAGAGTTATGGTGGTGAGAATCTTGGACCACAGGATTGTGAACTTCTAAGGGTGGTTGGACATGGTATTTTGGCTAGTTGTGGTTCCTCATTGGTGCCTTGCACGTTAGGTTTTTTTTCTTTTTTCTTTTTGTTGTTTATTACTAAAATTTTTGTTTTGTTTCCTTTGTGCAGCGCGCAGCTACTAGGCTTGTATGTTAAATGGACGCGTTGTGTATAGTATGGGCCCTCATGGGATTCTCTCTTCGTGACTTGGCACTCGACCTAACTTTGATTTGCGTGTGGCTGCTGGGATTCGAGCCCATGTGGCTATGTGGTGCTAACCTGTGTTGTTAGAAATCCACTCTTAATAGCATATCTTAAAGAATAATAACAACACAAGGACGGGGAGCATCTGATGCCTTCTTTATTTTTCTTCAACCATGGAACCATGAAAATGTGTTGACAATGAGAGAAATCGCATTTCGTGGAAGACATGTGTCCCTTTGAATAATGTAACATTTAATGCGATGTTTTGATGGGCGTCGGGGTAAGATATTGGGCTAAGTATTCCCCTTCGACATCAAGCATCAACAGAGCATGCAAATGGCAAGGATGGCGATGTTGGCATCATCTTCAATCCAGCCGATGGCTTTGTGTTCTTCCACAGCCGTTCTGTCAGCATTCAATTTTAGACAAACAAACAGTGCGAGTGTTTGAATCGCATTAAGGCCTGGTGCTTTATCTCACAGGCTTACCCTGGTGCATTTCAGAGCTGGTATGTCGTTTATTGTATATATATATATATATATATATATATATATATATATATATATATATATATATATATATATATATATATATATATATATATATGTTTACAAAAAGGGTTTATTTATAAATCTATTTTAGAAATTCCTTAACTATGTATATAAATATATTCGTTTACATAGGTTTGTATATTCGAAGCAAGTGTTAAAATTTATTTTTAACACTTCAATAAGTACATTATTATACCATTTATATTCTCAATGTGCATACTGTTTACATATATATATCTGTATCTAACAAAAAAAAATAATTTGGGGCTTGGCTTGCAGGTTAGGTGGGACCGGAGCTGGAGCTTGGATTTTTATCAAATTAAGGGTTTTTTATCAAATTAAGGGTTTCAGGGTTTAACCCTAACTAAACAGAAGTGTTTAAATTCTGGGTGGGTAGGTAGGCCCTTGGCTCCAGATTTTGAACCAGGGCTCTGATACCATGTGTAGAGACCTGTAAATAAACAAGCCTAATAAAATCCATACAACTACACGTAACATTTCTAACATAGAATTTCAATTTATTACATAGAATTTCTTTGAGTGCGTAAATAATTCATTTAGATTCAAATAAGCATATAATATTTCAGCAGAATTTAACATTTATCTACAGCATGAAAATAACTCAGCAATTCATACTAAAATACCTTCTTTTGATGCTAATTCCTGCCGATATGGTTGTCCTTTCCCTGCTGCCTTGCCTAGCCTGCTGCACTGACCCAACTCTGCCCAAACCGACTAACCTCCCAGCCAGCTAGGAGCAGCCTGTCCGGCTCCCTAGCTCCAGGAAACCGAAAAGAATCCTGGCCCCCGTGCCCAAAACCCCCAGCAACCCGGTGCCCCCCTGCAATGGTTCACCAAAAACTGCAGAACCCAACAACAGAACCAGAAAATACAAAAACAGAACTACAGTCTCTCCTCCTCCTAATTCTTCCTTCCCCCTATTCTCATAATGCCCTCCCGTAGGACTCTTCCCCCGTCATATCTTCCCCTTCACCGACTGTCCTCCCCCTCATTAATTTCCTTATCTCCTCCTTTATTACCTTATCCCCCTTCTTTAATTTCCTTATCCCTTCTTTATTACCTTATCCCCCTTCTTTAATTACCTTATCCTTAATTTAATGCTTCATTCCCCCCTTGCATATGTAAAGTATTTAATAAAATAAATTAAAATTATTAACCCCTTTAATTCATTACTCAAATAATTAATGAGTCAATTAATTAATTAATTAATCATTGACAGATATAAACAAGTAATTAATAAATAAATAAATAATTAATATTATTAAGAAATAATTATAGTTTAACTAAACATATTATCAAATTAATTATAATTAATAATCCCTATACATCTATTTAACCAAGATTGTTACAACTACAATGTTGTTAATAATTTTTATTTTTCTAAATTAAATATTATAATTTATTTTATATTTTTAAAAACTATATAAATTTATTAAACAAATATTTTAATTACAAAGGTATGTCCCTTTCTTGTATGGGCTCAAGTGGATGTGACTTATAACCAAGGTTTTTTTAGGTGTGTGCTTTCTTGATATTACCTTAGTGGTTTTTTAACATTTTGTCAATTAATTATTCATGTAATCCACATAGTGATTTGAGTTTTGGTCTTTCTAAAAGATGAAATTGATGCATTTGATTATTATTATTATTAATTTTATTTTTTACTAATAAAAAAATGTTTAAAAATGAGCTTTCATATATCAATTTAGTGTTACAAGTATAGTGTTAGAATCATTTTTTATAAGGTACATTAGTTTATTTTTTCAAAATTTGTATAAATAACATTCACAAATGTTATGAGATTTTTCTTGAATTTCTTTGGATTTGAATGTGTAACTTTCTAAAAAGAAACACATAATCTTAACCATTAAACCTACATATAATTATTTATAAAAATAAAATAAAAACTATTTTAAACTATCATTAATACTTCTTTCCATATAACTAAAAACGTTGTCACGGATTGGGAAAAGACTCGTGCTAAATGACTTTTTGTTGTTTTGGATGGCTATCTTATCCGGAATTTTCAAATAATATAAATAGAGTAATAACATTCTTTATACATATTATAAAAAAATATAGTAATGTTTTTATATAATATGATATTTTTATATAGCAGTAGTACCTTTTTTATATATATTTAAAAAGAATTAAAATCAATAATATACAAATTTTATATATAGTTATATCTATTAACTTAATATGACATTTTTCACACATATTTCAAAGCATTATAATTATAATATATAGGTAAGTTTAATAGAAATGCTTTCTTTAACTTAATAATATGACTTTTCATGTATATTTCAAAGAAATACAGTGATACATGCTTTCTTTAACTTAATAATATGACTTTTTCATGCATATTTCAAAGCAATACACTTTTATATATATATATATATATAAATAAGAGAGTTAATAATAATGTAGAAATTATATATAATGATATATCATTATGAATGAAATTTATATATATGAATAAGAGTTATAACATTATAATATATTTATATTTATTATAATACAGTGATATATATATATATATATATATATATATATATATATATATATATATATATATATATATAATTTTTTTTATATTATATATAAAACTAATAAGTTGTTTATATACATAGATAATTCAACTGTAAAATGAAAATTTATATATATATAATTAATATGGAAATTTTATATATAGAAATTTTATATATAGAAATTATATATATATAATGATACATCCATTAACTTAATAACATGACATTCTTTGTATATAACTTTTTTTTTCCATGAAAAATTCTCTCGAATTTATATTGAGTATAGATTCATTTACATAGAGAAGCTACAGTTGTAGCAAATAAGACCCATCAATGAAAATAAAGCCGATTCAAAACAGTGAACGGACTCCACAGTTTGATAACTCCCAGGTGGGCCGCCCAAACCGATGAAAGATGAAGGTGAACTGAAATCTTGATGCCAAAAACAGAGTGAAGATCAAAGAATCTCCCAACCGAGATGCTATGGCAACACTCTGAAATAAAGATCAGCAGTACTGGAGGCGCCTTCCATCTCCTTCGAAGAGGATGTAGGAATTGAATGACTCACGGGCCGCCCTTAACCGTTGAAGGGTGAAGGTGAACAGAAGTCTAAAAGACCAAATCAGAGAAAAAAGCATAGTATCTCCCAGCCGAGAAGCTATGGCATCACTCTGATGAATGGAACAACAGTAACGGAGGCGCCTTCAATCTCCTTCGAAGAGGTTGTAGGAAGTAATTTGACTCGCGAAACCATAATCACTGTGGTAGATGGAGAGCCTACCAGCCACCGCACTCAGTGCCCTTTTAGACAGAGCATCAGCCACCGAATTATGAATCCTGGATATATGACTGAACTGGATGTCGGAGAAGTTGGAGGCCAGTTTCCTCGTATCTTGCTTCCAACCTTCCAGATGAACAGAATTGAGATTACTAACTTGATTAATCCAGTCAATGATTAGTTTGGAATCACCCAAAACGTGAAGGTGTTTTAAAGACCAAAAACTTGCAAGTGAAAGTGAGACCCACAAACCCAGGAGCTCAGCCTTGTTATTAGTTCCAGCTCCGCAATTAAGAAACCAGTTTGTTGTCCTTGACTGGTGGGCTCTAAAGGAGCCTCCTGCCCCGCAACAGAGGTCACTGGAGAGAGCAGATCCATCAAAACTAACCAGAATAGTGCCATCCGTCCAGTGAATGTTGCAAACTTTGGTTGGAAACACTTTTTGAGAGGTCGGTTGCCAACTGAAATTGGTGAGAATTTTGTGAAGAACCGACTGGCAAGAAGGAGATCTCCCCTCAAAAATAGCTCGATTTCTCTCGACCCAGATCCACCAGCAAACTATGGCTGCCAGGGAGATAGGAGCCGATTTGTTTTTATGCCAAGCAGCAAAACAATCAGAGACGGAAACGCCCTCCCAGGCGAAAGTAAGAGACAGGATCTGAAGCAAGCACTTCCAAACATTCATGGTAAATACATAGTGAATCAGGAGGTGATCTAAATCTTCAGTGGTAGAGGAGCACAGGGGACATCGACCAGGGCCCTGCCAACCTCTTTTTTGGAGTGCCACCCAGGTGAGCGGTCTGTTCAAAAAGCATAACCAAACAAATAATTTGAGCTTAAGTGGAATGGGCCAATTCCAAATGGAAAGGAGCAGCGGACTCACTTCACTATAGTCAACTGTTTGGTGTAGAGCCACATAGGCATTTCTAACTGTCAAAAAACCAGATCCATCACCTCCCACCCAAAGTAGAGTATCAGGCTGATCGAAAAGTGTGATTCCAGCCGCTTTCAAAGCTCTTGTGAATGAATCCCACTCCCTAGCAATCGGAGGAAGAAGATGAAGGGCGCTGCTAGTACTCCAGCTGTCCCGAAGAAAACCAATGTTTGCTGCCGCATTAACCTATGCTAAACATCGGTACCCTTTACAATCGAGCTGAGATCTGAGCAAAGGCGAGAGGATGGAGAGATTCTCCAATCCTAGAATCTTGTCCCGACCTAGGAGGATCTCAGTACCTATACCAGGCTTCCAACGCATCCAGTGAAGCACCACCGGGGAGGCAGAAATCAAACCCTTCCAAAAGGGGGAAGCCCATTTCAGCTCAAGAGAGGGTCTTCTTAACCAATGTAAAAGAGGGAGGCTGCCAAGGTACTTATCTAAGATGACTTTCTGCCAAATGCTTCTTATGGTAACTCCTCTCCAAAAGGAGCAAGCCAGGAGAGCCGAATTGAATAAAGACAGGTTCTTTAGCCCCCAGCCTCCTGCCTTACGGGGGCTGAAGAGGGACTGCCACTTGCAGAGATGAAAGCGATGTTTGTCAACCCAGTCGTTCCATAAGAAATTGCATGCCAGTCTTCGGAAAATAACAAGAATTTTATTTGGAAGACGCTCAAGAGTCATCCAGTAAACTGACAGCCCCTCTAGCACTGCTTTGACTAAGATGTAACGCCCCCCAAGAGATAGCCACTTGTTGCACCAGAAACTTATCTTCCTTTCAAAAATTGCCACGAGCCAATTCCAATCAGCAAGGGTGGAGGCTCTCGGCAGCAGCCTATAACCCAGATAGCTGAAGCCCTCTTTCAAATCGATGAAAGAAAAAGGTAAGAATCCTTTGAGAAGCGAAAGCTCAGCCTCCGATGCTCCCCAATGATGGACCGAGGTCTTAGTGGGGTTGATAGACAGTCCTGTAGCAGTGCAGAAAACATGTAGAATGTCCAAAATAACATGCCATTCAGTTGGCTCAGCTTTGGTCAAGAGGAGAATATCATCCACGAACATGAGCTGAAAGATCTTGATGAATCTCGAAACTTTTATACCCGAAATCTTGTGTTCGGCAATAGATTTTGAAAGGATAAGGCTGAGACTATCCATTACAAGAATAAAGAGGTAAGGGGAAAGGGGGCAGCCCTGTCGAATCCCTCTTTCAATGTTGAAGAAATCTGACGCTTCCCCATTGACCAGCACCGCAAAATTCGCACTTGTAACACAAGCCAGTATCCAATCAGTGAACCTGTCACCAAAACCTGCAGCAAGTAGTATAAGTCTTAAGAAATCCCAATCGATACAGTCAAAGGCCTTTTTGGGATCTATTTTCATGATTAAGGCCTTCAGATTTTTCTGTTTAATAGAGTGTATGCACTCATGAGCCGTTGCTATGGCATCCTGAATTCTCCTTCCTTTTAGAAACCCGAGCTGTTCCGCTGAAAGGCCCTTTTCCAGAAAAGGTTTCAAACGATTTGCAATGACTTTTGAAACTAATTTGTAAATGAGATTACACAGGGATATAGGTCTGTAGTCGTTGAAGGAGACAACATTAATTTCTTTGGGAATCAAGACCAGAAAAGTGGAGTTAATGCTTTTTGAAATCTTGCCTCTGATGCGAATGTCTTCGACCATCGAAAGGAGATCCGGCCCAACAATATCAAAGAAGTGGAAGAAGAACTCTGTCGTCCAGCCATCAGGCCCCAGACTTCTCTCCTTTTTAAAATGTAACAAAATATGTTTAATCTTCGGGAGGGAGACATGCTTGAAGAGATCTGCATCTTCTAAGTCTGTAACCAATCTTGGGTAGAGGCTGGCTGTTGAGATTTTTTCAAGTAGATGATGGGAACCGATACCTCTAAAGAGATGTTTGAAATAAGAAACCGCCTCAGTCTTAATCTCCTCTTGACCCCTGCGCGTCTCATTTGTAGCGCTCTGGATGGACCAAATGCGTTTTTTGTCCCTGTTGAAGCTAGCTAAATTGTGAAAAAATTTTGTATTGGCATCTCCCCATTTGAGCCAGGTAGCTCGGCTTCGAAGTCTCCAAGCCCTTTCCTCTTCTTCCAATATGTATTTTCTGTGCTGCTCCAGCTCTCTTAGATAAACAGAGTTTTCAGTAGACAGGGCTGAAGAAGTTGACCGGTGTATAAGCTCTTTAATCTCTAGATCGAGATTTATGAGTTGTGCCTCCTCCGATTTCTTCTTTTGAAGACTCCAAGACTTTGAGCGGAGTTTTAAATCCTTGAGTTTCCATTGGAGGTGCAGCTGCGGGTTGGATTCGGATTGGAATCTGGGATCCGTCCAAACTGAATGAACCAGGTCGTTATAGTCCGCCGATGCTAACCAATGGTGATTAAACTTGAATGGGATGGAGATTGACTGTAGGGGACTGTTCAATTTTAAAAGGATCGGGGCGTGATCAGAATAATAAGGGTACTCCACCCAGGAAGTAGGAAAAAACGCGGAAGTCAGAAAATTTTCGAAAATTAGAAATCGATCTAACCTGCTGGCTATGGCCTCCCCGCCGGGTCGCCCATTACACCATGTGGGAACAATACAACTCAGCAATATGTCAACCAAATTTGAAGAAGAAAAGAGTTCTCTATATAACACTCCATCAGTAGCAGACAACGACAATCCTCCCCAATGCTCGTCTGAAGATAGAGTTATGTTTAAATCCCCACCAAGGATAAGGTTCGGGGTGGAGAGTAACCCACTTGCTGCAAGTCTCTTCCAGAAAAGTATCTTGTCTCGGCAAGGTCCATACACGTTTAAGAACGCGACCTCTTTGTTGATAGCATGACACCGACCCTTCAGCAGTATGCCACCACAAGTGATGTAGAGAACCAAATCAAATATAACCGGATCCCATGCCACCAACAAACCTCCAGAATTGCCCACGAGCTAACCGCAGCCGAAAACCAAGATGAACAGAATGAATGAACAAAAGCTCTGGAAATGTGATTAGAAGATAGTGTCTCTTGAAGGAAAATGATATTTGGTTTGGTGTTATCGAGGAGCTTACGAAAGGAGGCTCTCTTGTGTAGTCCTCCAGTACCACGCACATTCAAGGAGAGCACAATCATTTGGAACGCGCAATAGCCTTCAGCGCTCTAAGGGGGGCTTTATCGGATTGTGACGGGCCAGTAGGAGCCGACTGTAGTGAAACAACCATATCTTTCTTCTTTCTAGAGCTTCTAGTTTGAAGAGGAAATAGCTCTACTCCCAGGCCACGCGACCAAGCAAAAGACTTTTGTTCTTTAGGTGAAGGCTGTGACGAGGAGGCACCCTCCACTGATGGAACTGTAATGAGTTCATTTCCCCTGTATATAACTTAATAACATGACATTCCTCATATACATGTATGTGTGAGAGAATAATGCTAAAAAAATATTTTTTTTAATTTATGAAAAAATATGATTCAAAATATATTAAAATAATAAAATTAATAAAGCAAAATATTATAAAGTATTGATAGAGCAATAAACATTTTAATTGATTAAAATTTTGTATATATTATTTAATAAAAATAGATTATCTAATAATTCTTATCAGAAAGTTTTATTTTAGAGATACATATAAATTTTTTAATTTCAATAACATAAATGATTTCACATAACATGTTTTACACATATAGTTTTATTTTATAGATATATATGCATTTATTAATTTCTAATTTTAATAACATAAATGATTTCTCATAACATACTTTACACATATTTAAAAGTTTTACACATAATGTTATTTTATAAATACATACATTTATTAATTTCAATAATAACATAAATGATTTCTTATAACATGCTTTACACATATTTAAAAGCAAAACATGCATTAAAAAATAAATATGTATATATATGAATGAGAATCAATAACATAAAAGTAATTTTTTTCAATAGATTGAAGAATGTGATTATATAGAAAAATAATAATCCATATATATAAGTTACACATATTTAAAAGAAAAGCTTGCTGAAAAAAATATTTAAAAACAAAAGCATGCATTAAAAAATAAATATGTATATATGAATGAGAGTCAATAATATAAAATAAAGTAAATTTGATTGAAAAATGTGATTATATATAAACATAATAATCTATATATATAGTTGATAATATAAAAGTGATTTTTTTTCTTCATAGAAATATGGGATGAAATGAAATTGTTATAATTCAATGTTAAATTTGTATTGATTGTGTTTTTTATTTATTTTAATAAAATATATAATATTTATTGATATAAATTTGTTAAATTTGTATTGGTTGTGGTTTTTATTTATTTATAATAAAATATATAGTATTCATTGATATAAATTTGCATTGGTTATGGTTTTTATTTATTTTTAATAAAATATAAAATATTCATTGATATGTATGCTTTGTAAAATTTAAGTCTTTTTTTCAAAATATTATATAATATGATTGGATGTAAAAAAAAATAATTGATAGAAAAATGTGAATAAATAAATGAAATGAAAATATTGCAAATTGATGTTAATTTATTAAAAATATTTTTTAATTAATTTTTTTTATAAATACACACTATTCAATAACAAAATAATAATATATGACTTTGTAAAAATTATTAGTTTTTTATCTAAAATTATAATATATAAATTTGTAAAGTTTATTAGTTTTTTTCATAAAATTGAATGTAAAAGGTTATCAATTAATTACTAAAATTATTTTTGTACAATTTTAATTTTTATATATAATTAATTTTTTTTACAATTAATTTTATATATTTCTATTTTTTTATATATATACTCTGTTTGTTTTATATGTAATTTTATATATATATTATTTTTTATAATTTTTTACTTATTTGATAATAAATGTATATAATAATTATTTCTTGTTTACTTTTTCCTTACTCTAAGTATGTGATACTTTAATTTAATAATAATTTATCGATAATAATTAATAATATATATAATAATTATTACTCCATTACTTTTTCCTATTGAAATTGAACTCATTGTCCCATGATTTGTGGGATTTACTAAAATGTTTACTTTTTCCTATTGAAATTGAACTCATTGTCCCATGATTTGTGGGATTTACTAAAATGTTTTTGCAAGAATATGTATATATTTAATATTTTAAAAATGTTAATTTAATGTTTATAATTTGTAGAATTTACTTAAAACATTTCACTGATATGAATATATTTAATATTTTAAAAGAATCATATCATTTCCATTTAAGTTTATAGGCGTGAAAAAGTTTTATTTTGAAATTGTAATAAATTAAAAATACATATTTTAATTAAAATAAAACAAAGTATTATATAAATTGGTGGTAGTTCTTCCTATTAAATTATTAAATATGTTGACTCACATATTGCTTACAAATAATCAAAATGGTACATGCAAATTAAATGTAAATTGCTTTAATAGTTTTTAATTCATAATACCCGGAACCACATCCAAATACTTTGCTATGACAAAATTTACCATTTCAAAAACTTTCTTGATTGACATAATCAAGAAACAGAATAATAAACATTCACCATACACCATGTTAAAAACACTTTTGAAGAGAAAAATAATGAACATTCACCATACAATGTTAAGAAACTTTGAAAGAGAATGTAACCTTGAAGATTTTTGGAGCCATTGTGGAATGAAGGATTAAAGGGGAAGAATTTGTTCATGAATTTTTGTTGTTTTGGTAGTTAAGAATCATTGATATTTGATTTAAAAACTTTGGAAGAGAATGTAACCTTGAAGAGTTTTTGGAAGCATTGTGGAATGAAAGGTTAAAGGGAAGAATTTGTTCATGAATTTTTGTTGTTGCTATAATTAAGAATCATTGATATTTGATTTTAGCATTTGCATATTTTATAATATTGAATAAACAAGGATATTTGTGGTTACCATATATAATGTACATAAATTATTTTAATTTAAATTAATTTTGTATATATTTAAATTTAAGTATGAAAATTAATAATAAATAAATTATTTTATTATTATATAAATAAAAATATTGAAAGGTGTGTGTGAGTGAGTTAATAATCTTCCATATTTCCATTTGTGTTTAATAATTTTCATAACTTGAGCTTCAAAACCTTTAGGCATTTCGGAAAATCAAGCTCCCCATATCCCATCTTTCATATAATCTTATTGGTGATAAGAGAAGTTTGTTGTGCCCAACCTTGATTAAAGAAAAGAGTAATTGGAGAATGCATGTCATCTCTTGGTTGGCATTCTAGGTGTAGAGAACAAGCTTAAGCCATATCATGGGGATGGTGGAAATACCTATGATGTAATGGTGTAGTAGTAGAGATGTAATGGTGTAGTAGTAGAGATACGAGTAGAAGAAAAACTAGTAGAGTGAGTGTTGGCCATCAACTCTCACACATGTTGTAAGATGATTTAACATAAAAGTAACATTTTTTAATTTTACCATAAACAAATCTGGTAAAATTGTTCATCATTCATGTAAATACATAAAAATATATTTATATATTAATTTTCTCTAACTCATGATAAGTTACTTTTACAAAACTTTACACCTATGATAAATAATATTAAATGATGAGAAAGATTTTGAAAAAAAGGCAAATCATATCAAATTATAATATTTTCAATCCATTTCATTTAATCACATTTTTTAATAAAAAATTATATATATATATATATATATATATATATATATATATATATATATATTGCCAAGTTTAAAGAAAAAAATAAGTATTGCTAAGATAAAAATAAATTCTTACAAGCTCTATAGTGAAATTAGGCATTGGTCAATTCTTAAAATGTCATGGGATGAAATAGTGTGTCACCTTTGTGATACTAAGAAGGTCGAAGATGAAAAGAACTTTCTCTTAGATTCTCCATCCTATACCCATATTAGATCTCATTTTCAAAATATTTTTCAAACCGCCAACCTTCCTAACCTATTAACTCAACAAAAGTACGGTGATATTGGAAAGCTTCTCTTAATGCTTTTCGTGCACAGAAACAAAATTCTAAAGAATCACAAGTAATCACTTACCCTCTTAAGGTCTGATAGACCAATTCGGTCTTAGTGGACGTTAATCATCATCATCATCAATTTATGCAATGTTGACTTTCAATCTTACACATATAATTGTATTGCTTAAATTAATGAAAAGGATGGCTTGCGAAATAATCTATGTTATTAAATCAATGGATACATCTCTATGTATATAAAACTTCCACATTACATCCATGCAGATCACTTAATAATATGTTCTAACATCCATGCAGATCACTCAATGGATACATCGATATTATTTAAGCTTTCTCTCAGCACCTAGAATGTCAACCAAGAGATGACATGCATTCTCCAATTACTCTTTTATTTTATCAAGGTTGGGCACAATGAAGCCGCACGTGCCGTGCCCACGTCTCGCTTCCACCAGGACCTTCTCTGACCTCGGCCCGAAGAGCGCCAATGCTCCCCTAATTCCCTATTGAGAATTCTTTACCAACAATAACTCCTTTTCTGATCTCCCTTGCTGATTGGGAGATCGGAATTCGCAATTTCGCGAATTCTGTAGTCACAATCCTTATGCCTTACTATTCCCCGAATTTCGATATGGGTCAATCGCTAACTTTCACCTTTCCGTCGGAGCTTTCCCCTATCGGGAAATCGCTACTCGCGACGTCAACAGTTTGAATTTCAAAACTCCGAACCCCGATGGGTCGATCCCCCGACACACACATGGATTTGACCTTTCCACCTTCTGCCCTTCTATCGGAGATTCGAAATTCGCAAGATCGCGAGTCCTGATATTGTTGGACTCGGGGCTTACTTTTCCCCGATTCTCGATATGATGACACTTGTACTCCACCAGCCCCTGTGGTCCCACACTGCCACATCACCTTCGGGATATCGCGGATCGCGAATCCAACAAGTAAGTGTTCTCTGTTGTTGAGAACCCGATTCTTCGATTCCGGACTCCTCGGGATCTCTTGACACGCGTCCCACTCGTCGAATGGCTCCGATCCTATCGGGATATCGCGGATCGCGACATCGCAACTCTTGCTGCAAACCCTTGGCTCTTCACCTTGCGAATCACCGATATGCGATGTCATGTGTGGATCGGATGGTCCCAGTGACTCCAGATCCACGACTCTACTCCCTCCTCAGCTTCAAGCCTATGAATGTTCATGCCTTAAACTCCTTGCAATTTTGCAAGATCTAACGGTCATCAGCTTTTTGTGGAATCTCTCCAGGAGATTTCGATCGTCCGTCCTTTGATATTCCCTGTGAGATGAATCAAACGCTTCCTCTGTGAAGACTTATTCGCCCACTCGCCAATCTGAGGTATTCCTCTCAGGCTTTTCTCAGCAACGCCTGGACTTGTCCTTCAGTGAATTTGTATGTCTATTCCTCCTGAGCTTGCTTCGACTTTAAGTTCTCGGCAAGAACTCCCTTGCTCACATTCTTCACGGAAATTGTTCAATCACGTTGAAGGGTTGAGGTTGTTCGACTCTGCGCACTCCTGCAGCAGCAGTCTTCAATGTCCTTACTCAGGATCGTAACTCTGAGTCTTTTTCCAGCCTGCGTACTCCTTGCACGACTTTGGTGCCCACCTTGTACTTATGGAAACTTAGGACAAAAGTTCACTCTGTCTGAACCCTGCAATCACGCATTCCTTGAGGACAAATTCTACTGCACTCTTTGTAGGAATCTCTTGGCTCGGAATAGAGAAACAATTGAAACTAATTTCTTACTCTCACAGATTTCAATTCAACTATGAAACCACATACTCAGCATATTTAAAACAAATGCATATCCAGAAAAACAACATTCATGAGCACATGACAATATACAGAGAGAAACAACACCAACCATGAAATTGAATTAGAACTGTCTTCTATTAATTCAATAACCTCTGTACAGGGGTGTTCTTCACAAATTCTTTGCTTGCTCTTCTCTTATGAATGCTTCTGAATAATCTTACAATGATACAAAGGAGGGTGTCTATATCCATTTTCCCTCTTGGACTATATGCTATCAAATCTACAATTAAAATCTACCTACCAGCATTAAATCTATTAAATGCCTTCCTATCTACTAAGGACGAGAGCTTAAAGGCTCAAGGTCCCCTTTACAATACAAGTGCGCTTCTTTATGAATGACTTCATTAAAGAATGACGCAACAATTCCCAAGTTTTCCAAAATATGTGCTGGCACTGTCCAGCTGTTTCCTCTCAATGTGTTGGCTCACTTGATGAGTGAGCGATGCTCCTGCATCATACTCCTCGGCTTGAAAACTTTCATGGGCTCCTGTCCATGAGCTCCTGCACGGTCTGTCCATGCATCTGTATGTCTGCTTCATTTTCCCAGCTAGCATCTTCCACTGGGTGATTCTTCCACTTCACCAGGTACTCGAAATACTGCTTTCGCCTGGTCTTCCTTCCCACTCGCTTGTCCAGTATACACTCCATCTGTGGTCTTTCTGCTACTGGTAATTTCTTCTGCCACTGGATCACTAGTTCCTCAGTTCCAACTTCTTCTTCTCTAGCCCTGTATGGGTATAAATCTGCTATGTTGAATATCAGAGATATTCCGATGCCATTCGGCAACTCAATATCATAAGCATTCTCTCCAAATTTCTTCAGGACTCTGCATGGCCCAATCTTCTTCATTTTCAATTTGTTATATGTTCCCCTTGGGAACCTTTCCTTCCTTAAGTGTGCTAGAACCAAATCACCAACTTCGAACTGAAGTTGTCTCCTCTGTTGATCGGCTCTGCGCTTGTATTCCTGATTTGAGTCTTGCAATGCTGCTTCACCTTGCTGTGAAGTTCTCTCATTGCTTCAGCGAACTCCTCTGCACTCGCACTGCTAGTGTTGGAGATATGGCTATAAAAAAAGACTGACGCAGATGGTTAAGGTTGTCATTGATGGAAATCGGTTATGGAGCAGTCAAGAATGCTGGAACACGAATGCTGGAACACGAATGCTGGAACACGAATGCTGGAACACGAATGCTGAAACACGACTGCTGGATCATGAATGATGGAACATGAATGTTGGAACACGACTGCTGGAACACAAATGTTGGAACACGAATGCTGGAACACGACTGCTGGAACAAAAATGCTGGAACACGACTGCTGGAACACGAATGCTGGAACACGAATGCTAGAACACGATTGCTGGAACATGACTGCTGGAACACGAATGCTGAAACACGACTGCTGGAACACGAATGCTGGAACACGACTGCTGGAACACGAATGCTGGAACAAGAAGCTGGAACACGAATGCTGGAACACAGGTGCTGAAACACGAATGCAGGAACACGAATGAAACAGATGCTGGAACACAGCGTTGCATGATGAGGCATGCGTAGAGGAGGCGAGTAAAGAGCCAGTTCAGAAAATCAGGGAGAACCCTGGCATGCGAAAAGCAGAAGAAAGAATGAAAGAAAGGGAAACTACAGTTGGAGTTGAGAAAAGCATAAAGACTTTTAGTCTAAAATTAGACTGGCAGTTAAGACAAGAGGAACACAGCGTTGCATGATGTGGCATGTGTAGAAGAGGCATGCAAAGAGTCAGTTCAGAAAATCAAGGAGAATGATGGCATGCGAAA
>ML780965.1:593276-611395 GCA_009831015.1 Picea engelmannii
AAAGATGAGATGTAACGAAGTTGAAGCTTGCTGAACATCTTAAGAAGACGAGGTTTTTTCCCTGGTTGGGTTTCCTCTTGAAAAATCTATGTCTCGTACTTGTGAATGAATGTTGTGTGTGATTGTTGTTCTTTATACTATCTTCTTTATGTTTATAACTCTGGATTTCACAGTAAAGACTCACTCCCACTAATATTAATGATTCAAAGTTAAAAATGAGAGTAAATGGTTAATAATCTACACTAACTGATTCACCCCCCCCCTTCTCAGTTAGTTCATACCTGTAACAGCTAGTTGCAACTTGGTCTGACTCCCTAAGTTTAGAAACTCCCCTGGGCTGTGTCCCATACACAATCTGAAATGGGCTTTTTCCTGTACTCTGATCCATCGAATTGTTGTACGCAAACTCGGCCTATGGTAATATATTGTCCCAGCTACCATGGTGTTCTGTCACCAAGCTCCTCAGCAAGTCTCCCAGACTTCAGTTCACTACCTCTGTCTGTCCATCCGTCTGAGGATGATAAGCAGAACTAAATGCCAGATTAGTTCCTAGCTTCTTCCATAGTGTCCTCCAAAAATGCTCGATGAACTTTGTATCCCTGTCCGAGACTATGCTTCTCGGTAATCCATGAAGTCGAATGATCTCCTTGAAAAACAAGTTTGCGATGTGAGTCACATCACTGGTCTTCTGACACGGAATAAAATGTTCCATCTTAGAAAACCTATCCACCACCACAAAGATGGAATCAACCCCCCTCTGTGTCCTCAGTAAACCCAATACAAAATCCATGCTTATCGCTTCCCATGGTCTCTCCGGTATGGGCAATGGTTGATAAAAACCTGCATTCTGTTTTCTGCCCTTCGAATGTTGACAAATTCGACACCTGTCAACAAACCTCTTGACATCTACTTGCATGCCCGGCCAAAAATACGATTCACTCAGCTTTGCGAATGTCTTATCATGACCAAAGTGTCTTGCTAATCCCCCACTGTGTTTTTCTTTTAAAAAATTCTCCCACATGGAGAAATTTGGAATGCATAACTGGTTGCCTTTGAACAACAGTCCATTCTGGATCATGTAATCCATCCACGGGCTTCGATCTCTAAGAACGGGATTCTCAGCTGCTTCATATGCTTCCCCGAAGTCTGCATCTCTGGTGTACATGTCTTTCAGATTCTCAAAACCCAATGTCTTGACTCTGAACTCCTGCAACAACAAACATTTCCTGCCCAAAGCATCAGCCACTTTGTTAGCAGTTCCTGAAATGTGCTTTATTACAAATTTGAAATTTTTCATGTACTCTACCCATTTTGCATGTTTCTGGTTCAACTTCTCCTGTTGACTTACAAACTACAATGCATGATTATCACTGTACAAAATGAATTCCCTTGGGATCAAGTAATGCCTCCACTTCTTTAATGCCTGTATGATGGCATAAAACTCTTTATCGTACGTGGAGTATTTCAGCTTTGCTTCATCCAACTTCTCGCTGAAATATGCAACTGGCCTATCCTCTTGACTTAAGACCGCTCCTATAGCATATCCGCTAGCATCACATTTCACCTGAAATGTCTTCTGAAAGTCTGACAACACTAACATTGGTTTCTCTGTGATCTTCCGCTTCAACAGATTGAAGCTTTTCTCAGCCTCTGCTGTCCAGTGAAAAGTTTTGTGTCGCTTTTTCACTGTGTCCATCATTGTTGCGCTAATTCCATTGAAGTTCCTAATAAATTTTCTGTAGAAACTAGCCAGTCCATGGAAACTTCTCACCTCGAAAACATTCCTGGGTGATGGCCAATTCTTGATCACTTCCACCTTCTCAGGATCCATCTTCAACTCATTTGTTGATATGACAAAACCCAAATAAATGAGCTCTATCTTCATGAAGGAGCACTTCTTCATGTTGATTAACAGCTTCTCCTACTGTAGCTTTATCATCGCAATGGCCAAATGTTTCAAATGTTCAACCTTTGTCTTACTGTAGATCAATATATCATCCAGATATACGACTACAAATTTCCCGATGAATTCCCTTAGGACTTCATTCATCAGCCTCATGAATGTGCTTGGTGCGTTTGTCAAGCCAAACGGCATGACCAGCCATTCGTACAAACCCTCATTTGTCTTGAATGTTGTCTTCCATTCATCACCTTCCCTCATGCGAATTTGATGATATCCGCTCTTCAGATCAATCTTCGAAAAATAATTTGCCCCACTCAGGCAATCCATCAGATCATCCATTCTTGGCAGTGGAAATCTATACCTGATGGTGATTTTGTTTATCGCTCTAGAGTCTGTACACATCCTCCAGCCTCCATCCTTCTTTGGACTAAGTACTGTCGGAATATCACACGGACTTAGACTCTCCCTGACCAGTCCTTTATCCAATAATTCCTAGACCTGGTTCTTGACCTCCTCGTTCTCCTGAAGCGTCAACCTGTACGTAGCCTTGTTCGTTAAACTTGCTCCTGGTATGAGGTCAATGTGATGACTCACACTCCTCATCGGTGGCAAAAAACGAGGTAGTTCATCCACGATGATGTCAGCAAACTCTCCCAGCAGTTCCTGAATCTCTTCTGGCAAATCATCCACTCTTGTGCTAGTCAGGACAATTCTCGGTTTCCTGACCACAAAGAATTGTGGATCTTCCTTCTTCTCCATCTCTGTGAGAAGCTCCTTCCCACTCATGAGAAGTATGGTACTGCTTACTTCCGGCTTCACTTATTTATCCTTTATCGAAAGCAACTTGTGTGTCCTCCCATCCTTTTCCAAAGTGTATGTGTTCATCCTTCCATCATGAACCACATTCCGATCATATTGCCATGGTCTACCCAGCAATACATGACATACATCCATGGGAATAACATCACACAGAATCTTATCATTGTAATTCCCTATATTGAATTCAACTAAGCATTGTTTGGTGACACTCACCCGGTGTCCTTTCTGTAGCCACGAGACTTTATATGGGCTCGGATGCTTAGTTGTTTCCAACTCTAATTTCTCCACCATCTCGGTCGAAACGAGATTATCGGTGCTCTCGCTATCCACAATGACTTTGCATTTCCAGCCCTTGGTTGTGCAAGCTGTCCTGAACAGTCTGCTCCTCTGTACTGATCTTTCCACCTCCTTCTCAGGTGTCAAAAGGATCCTATGCATCCCAAGTGATCTACCACTATCTGCATCTTCTGACTCAACATCACGCCTCTGCACCTTAGCGATGTGAGCTTCTCCTCTATCTGGTTTCCTGTCTGGACAATCAACAGCTTTATGTCCATCCTTCCCACATGTAAAACATGTGATGATTCCTCCTCTGCCTCTACCTCTACCTCTGGTACGAGGAAAAGTGTTTGCGTCAGCATATCCGCCACCCTGCTCTGTATGCTGTCTCCTCGGTTCAGCATATTGCTGTCCTCGCTGTGAGGTTCCACCTCTTTCAATATTACCTTGAGGTTTCTTCCATTCCTCCTTGGGCTTCTGAAAATTCTCCTAGGAAACTACCTTGCCTCTAGGCTGACTTCTACCTCGCCCTCGCTGACCTTACTTACGGCTCAGCTTCTCCTCGGCTTTCAAAGCCAATTGGTAAGTATCTTCCACCGTTCAGATGGTAAGCATGCTTAATTCATCCTGAATGTCATATCTCAGACCATTCAGGTATCGAGCTACCTTCTCATCATCGCTCTCCCGTTGACCTGCTCTGATATTGAGCTTATAAAACTCTTCAGTGTACTCCTTCATCGTCATCAACTTCTGTCTCAAGTTCTGCATTCGCCTGAACAGTGTGATATGATAATCCCTTGGGATGAATTTTGCCTTCATCTTCACGATCATCCGGTCCCAACTTTTGATTTTTTGTTTGCCTTTGGAACGTCTATCTGCCTGTAGCTCGTCCCACCACAATGTTATGTGTCCCTTCAACTTGGTAACAGCATGTCTTACCTTCTTATCCTCTTCGATGTCCTCATAATCAAATTAGGTGTCAAGAGCTCGGATCCAATCCAGCAACTCTTCTGCATCTAGACTTCCTTCGTAAGCTGGAATATCCATTTTTGTCTTCGAACTCATCCTGGCGATAGCTTTAATCAGTCGCTCTATCGATGCATCCTCTGTTGTGACCTCTTCTTCATGTCCAACTTCCTCTTCAACCTCGAAATCGCTAATATCCCCTGCACCAGCTCCGCGTCTCTATGCAGTCTCCATCTCCTCGAGTCTTTCTCGGAGATCTCTCATCTGTCGCTCCATCTCTGGATTTCCTGTCGGTCTACCCCTTCTCCACACCTCCCTGTCTTCGGGATCAGGTGACTGCCTTTCTCTTCTCGGCGGCATGACGAATTCTTCTTTCTCCTTCTCTTCTACAGAAAACAGAGAACTTATCCCGCTCTGATACCACTCTGAAGCCGCACGCGTCATGCCCGCGTCCCGCTTCCACCAGGACCTTCTCTGACCTCGGCCCGAAGAGTGCCAATGCTCCCCTAATTCCCTATCGGGAATTCTTTACCCATAGTAACTCCTTTTCTGATCTCCCTTGTTGATCGAGAGATCGGAATTCGCGATTTCGCGAATTCTATAGTCACAATCCTTATGCCTTACTATTCCCCGAATTCCGATATGGGTCAATCGCTGACTTTCACCTTTCCGTCGAAGCTTTCCCCTATCGATAAATTGCTACTCACGATGTCAACAGTTTGAATTTCAAAACTCCGAACCCTGATGGGCCGATCCCCCGACACACACGTGGATTTGACCTTTCCACCTTCTGCCCTTCTGTCGGAGATTCGGAATTCACGAGATCACAAGTCCTGATATTGTTGGACTCGGGGCTTTCTTTTCCCCGATTCTCGATATGATGACACTTGTACTCCACCAGCCCCTGTGGTCCCACACTGCCACGTCACCTTCGGGATATCGCGGATCGCGAATCCAACAGGTAAGTGTTCTCTGTTGTTGAGAACCCGATTCTCCGATTCCCGACTCCTCAGGATCTCTTGACACGTGTCCCACTCGTTCAATGGCTCCGATCCTATCGGGATATCGCGGATTGCAACATCGCAACTCTCGCTGCAAACCCTTGGCTCTTCACCTTGCGAATCACCGATATGCGATGTCACGTGTGGATCGGATGGTCCCAGTGACTCCAGATCCATGGCTCTACTCCCTCCTCAGCTTCAAGCCTATGAATGTTCACGCCTTAAACTCCTTGCAATTTTGCAAGATCTAACGGTCCTCGGCTTTTCGTGGAATCTCTCCAGGATATTTCAACCGTCCGTCCTTTGATATTCCCTGTGAGATGAATCAAACGCTTCCTCTGTGAAGACTTATTCGCCCACTCGCCAATCTGAGGTATTCCTCTCAGGCTTTTCTCAGCAACGCCTAGACTTGTCCTTCAGTGAATTTGTATGTCTATTCCTCCTGAGCTTGCTTCGACTTTAAGTTCTCGGCAAGAACTCCCTTGCTCACATTCTTCACGAAAATTCTTCAACCATGTTGAAGGGTTGAGGTTGTTCGACTCTGCGCACTCCTGCAGCAGTAGTCTTCAATGTCCTTACTCAGGATCGTAACTCTGAGTCTTTGTCCAGCCTGCATACTCCTTGCACGGCTCTAGTGCCCACCTTGTACTTCTGGAAACTTAGGACAAAATTTCACTCTATCTGAACCCTGCAATCACGCATTCCTTGCGGACAAATTCCACGGCACTCTTTGCAGGAATCTCTTGGCTCGGAATAGAGAAACAATTGAAACTAATTTCTTACTCTCACAGATTTCAATTCAACTATGAAACCACATACTCAGCATATTTAAAACAAATGCATATCCAGAAAAACAACATTCATGAGCACATGACAATATACAGAGAGAAACAACACCAACCATGAAATTGAATTAGAACTGTCTTCTATTAATTCAATAACCTCTGTACAGGGGTGTTCTTCACAAATTCTTTGCTTGCTCTTCTCTTATGAATGCTTCTGAATAATCTTACAATGATACAAAGGAGGGTGTCTATATCCATTTTCCCTCTTGGACTATATGCTATCAAATCTACAATTAAAATCTACCTACCAGCATTAAATCTATTAAATGCCTTCCTATCTACTAAGGACGAGAGCTTAAAGGCTCAAGGTCCCCTTTACAATACAAGTGCGCTTCTTTATGAATGACTTCATTAAAGAATGGCGCAACAATTCCCAAGTTTTCCAAAATATGTGCTGGTGTTGTCCAGCTGTTTCCTCTCAATGCGCTGGCTCGCTTGATGAGTGAGCGATGCTCCTGCATCACACAACAAACTTCTCTTGTCACCAATAGGATTATAAGGAAGATGGGATATGAAGAGCTTGATTTTCCACTGAAATGCCTAAAGGTTTTGAAGCTCAAGTTATTCATTGAGAAGTACAATGAATTATTTAACTATTTATCCACTCTAGAAGTAGGTTTGGTCGTGATTTCTAGACATTGAATAAGTTTTTGTTTGTTTTGCATTAAGATATATAGAGATATGCAGCATGACAACTTTCAAAATATTGCAATTTCAAGCACTTGATTAGTTCCTTAGAGCCTTTTTTCATAGGTATGAGCATTTTAACATAGAAATGTTATCCCTATAATGGAAAATAACAGTTCTTTAAGATATTTGATCTATAACAATTGAAAATTCTTGTTTATAATGGATTTTTATTGAACCTCCCAAGTATTAAATTACGAAGTGGAAATACTACTATTCTCTATCTTCTTTATCAAAATCTAAAAATACATTTTTGTTGTAGGTGTCTAGCATTAACTATTTAATTATGTAAGAGATACCTAAATGTAAAATTGAGAAATATAGGCATTAATTATTTAAATTTAAATTTATTTTGGAACTCTTACCTTAGAGGAAAATGATTTATTAATAAGAACCTTCAAAACAAAATCAATGCTCTCTCAAGTCGAGCATAGAGAACCAAATGCATTGCACCTATCACTATCACATAAACAAGATTTTCATATGCTTGAGTCCATCCACCCACTTGCAAAATTAAAAAAATCCTCAAACTAAATTGTTTCCATCAGAGACAACATTTCTGAAGATTTAATGCTCAGTCTCTTTTTTCTATAATATTATGAAAGAATGGATTTCTTACATGTCCATTAGCATACCAAGCACCATATGATATATTGCTTCAAGATTCAAATATTTAAAAATATTTCTTGTAACGACACCTTCGTTACAACAACAAATAGCGATGTACAACAGGTACAGATTTTTTTTCTTTTTGTTTTGCATTAGGATATTAAACTCGTTACAACATAATAAACAACATCACAAATGATACACCATCGTAACTAAAATGCCACATAAAATTTCATTAACATAACTAAAAGTGGCACAAATCAACACATAAACAATGACTCAATCAACACATCATCATAATTAATAGTCACACTTAATCAACGCATCATCATAATAAACAACGACACAATCAACTGAAGAAATATACAATTGAATGATCAACCATGTCACTGAGCATTAAAAGAACTACTCACCCAACCTATCCTTCATGGTTAGGAACTCTAGGACAGATAAGCAATGCTCAAGACCATGATTCATCCAATTGATTTTGACCATTCAAGGTATCAGGGATGGCGACTGTTCTGAGGAATGAGGAGCTGTCTAAATCCTACTAAAACCAATCAAGTCGACAATCAACTAGATCAATCAATCAATCCTAATCATCAAATAAATATGGCGCAAGAGTAATCAATTACATAACCCATCATATACCAACATTAATTTCAAGGCACAAGCTTAATCAAATTCACAACCGATCATACTGCATCAACATTTAATTTCAAGACGCAAGATTATCTAATTACTAAATCATTTATACATCAACATTATTCCATGGTGCAATAAATCCAATTACTAAATCATTACACATCAACATTATTCTGTAGCGCAAGGAAATATGTGTACTTAATCATTTATACATCAACAATATTTCATGGCGCAAATAAATCTAATTACTAAATCATTACACATCAACATTATTTTGTGGCGCAAGGAAATCTGTGTACTTAATCATTTATACATCAACAATATTCCATGGCGCAAATAAACTAATCACTAAATCATTATCCATCAACATTATTCCATGGCGCAAGGAAATTTAGTTATTAAAACAATCACACGTCCACAATACTTCATGGTGTAAGGAATCTATTTTCTTAATTACTTCGCGTTGTTGTAACAAGCACAAAACCTCATGTGGCGCATCTATAAATACATGATTTTAAATGACTTACCTTAAATAAGGGGTATCGTAAGAAATCAATACTAAATTCCTAGCCAAAAACAAGTTTCCACAAGGAGATCACAATTAAATATTAATATATAGAAGGCTTGGCTGCTTAAACATCCATTAAAGGAATTAAAATAGCTCAATACCAAGGGGACCATAAAATGGTAACTCTCATTCTAGCTTTACCTATCCATACATCTGTGGCTTTCTATTATAAGAGGATCCGACCTTAGTTTAACAACAAAAAAACCTTATAACACAATTTATTAGACAATCCTAAAGTCATCAATTGTACTACTACACCGTATGACATGAATTATACCACAATGCCTCACATAATTTACTTCTTAATATTTATATAAATAATACATTTATATGTGGAATTGTATCTTTTACAACCTAAGGAAGTAATAAATTAAATTCTACATTCTTACTAAGAGTAAGGAGTCTCACCATCCAAGAATTGACATTCAAATTATAAGGTTTTATACCATCACGACCGATTTTTATGATGATCAATTCTTTATCACCTAAAATGGGAGGTAATTTCTATCCTTAAAAAATGCCATTAATCACTGAATATTTAATTATATTTAAACCTTGACAAACGTTTGTTCACACCGCCTGTATACATGGTGTTGTATGTATCACCTATATATCATCAAGGTTAAGGATAAGAGTCATTCCTTCTCAGAGGGAGACGTGGTTGACATTGTACTCAGATATGCTTCGGAAGGGGGAAATATTTACGCTGGACTTCCAACTAACGCATAAATCACGAACAGGGTTTAAATTGATAAATAGTGAAAAGAAAATTTAGTATCCATGGTAATCGTTTTCACTATATCAGGACTTGCAAGTGCCATTACTTGCAGAGAGTCAACTAAGAAGGTGCAGGTGTCAAAAATCGCTAGCAGGGAAAAACACACAAGGTTGGACAAGAGAATCGCTCCAGGGAAATCGCCATAGTGATGGCGCATTTACTCACTGTAGAATCAATGTTGAGAGGACATTAGTTAAAAAAGGTTCACTGGAAAAAAAACGTTGTGGGTCTTCCATGCAAAAACGCAGAGGGAATCGTGAAACACTGGGTATTCTAGGAAGAGATAAAAACTCAGATTTAGGAGAAGGATACACAAAGGTAATCCCTGGAAAAACGCCATTCGAGGGTTAAGTAAATCACAATCCAGTTTAAGATAAAAAGCAGAGGTAATCCATGGTAAGACCGTCATTCGAGGATTGAAGAAATCACAATCCAGTTTTGAAGTAAAACACAGAGGTAATTCTTGGAAAGACCACCATTCGAGGATTGAAGAAAACACAAGGGATTCAGCAACACTCGGGGTAGTTTCTTATATACAAAAGCGTAGAGAATGATGGCGTACGGAGAATACCATTTCGGTCAAGGTAAAAGGCAAGGAACTTTGTTTTCTTGTTTGGTTTCGGGAGCGTCATTGCAGGTGGTGCAGAGAATGGACTGAGATTATGGCTCTGATGCAATGGATAGGGGAGACTTTTATTCCCCATAGGATCTGACTTCAAATAACAATCAATTTGATCTATCTTTCCCAACAACCATGAAGGGGGTTGACTGGGGGCTAAGGGAGATAAATTATTATATATGATTATGGTTTCTAGAGTGGTCCTTTGATATATATAATATTTTGTTCGAAAGTGATATATGGTTATACCGAATTCTTGCCATAAACAACATCACTGATACGAGTTATACAGATAAATAAAGCACTGATAAATAGGGTCCAACGTATTGTTAGATGGAGTAACTTATCTATGTGGGGGTTTTCATGATGACTATTTAGTGTGATTAGTGAAGGTTTTCTAGTAATTCACCAATTCTGAATGAATCTACCCACACCAAAAATAATATGCAGGTGGACTATAATATCTTTAACAGACACTCGATTGTGAATTCGACCTGTTATCGTTGGGATTATAGTCTACACTGTAGGTTCAGACACGTAGCTTCAATCTTACGAGAAGCCTAATATGGAACGGATACATTAGACGAAACTCCAGTACTACACACACGAGACAACAAAGAAGACCTATTATAGCCATCTAGCCATCTAGTTCGTCCAATGCCAAGCTCTTGCAAATCGAGAGGTGTTGATGGCATATAGGTGTTTTCTCATTGCTTGTTTCAGATTTCACATTCGATATAATTATACATCTCTACTAGCAGTGTTTAATCGTTTCTAGATCTTATAGAAGGCCATCAATCAATAGACTAATTCGAATTTCTATTATTCCATTTACAATCACAACTTCACGGAAGGATTCAACCTTAATATACAATCATTTTAACAATTACAACTTGAAATTTAAATACCATAATCGACGAAGATAGGATTGATGACGATCCTTGGCGACTAGTGTTCCCTTCCTTTATCTGCTTGCTAACCATTGAGACTATACCGATACCTCCCATCCAACACTGGGGGTACTCTTCTTTTCCCTTAGCCCCCCGAGCTGCAAAGGGGCCACACACACACACAATCAGAAATCCTCTAGCTCCCAACTCGCCTCGCAAGGTAGAGCCACTACTCTCCCTCAAGTTGGGTATCCCAACTCTCACAAGTAAAACCAATCAAAATTTCTACAACATAACCTTACCCATAACCAGTGTGATCCATTTCTCATCTTGGCCATTTGTTTTATAGAATTTTCCCATAACTCATCCCCACTTGCACAATTAATTCATTTTTTAATTAAAATAATTTAGAATTATCTCCCCCTTACACTTGTCACCCTTTCCCCAATTTGCACAATTAAATCCACATTTTATTTTAATAAAAGTTAGTTTCCCTCGCTCATCCTAAAAGCGCTCCTAAAATCACTCATAGTTGTCTCTTTATTCTCCTTATTTCAAATTAATGACTGACACCTTACTAAATCTAAGTTAAGTTAAAATAGAATCTTCTCCTAGTTAGACTAGTGTTAACTAGACTCTAAATTCCTTTCTATGCTTACCCATTCATTTATCTTTATTCCATTCTTACCTTAAATTCCAATGGTAATTACTTGCACATATGTGTATTAAATCAATCTTTAGATTTATTTTATTTTCCTTTAATTCTTAAATTGATTTACTTCATCCCCTCATTATTTAATTTATAAATTTAGTTTTTAGTCTTCTTACTAACTTATACTTAGGCTTAATTAAATTTTTAATTGCAAAGGCTTAGACTCTTATAGGGATTATGATTAATAAATTCAATCCTTAATTAATTAATTAATTAATTGATCTGGAAGTGATCAAGATTTTACAAGGTTAATTATTCGCTCAGGGTTTTCCAAGCCACCTAGAATCATTGACTCAAATTTTATTTGTGTGACGTGCCCTTCAACATGCACTCTGTGCTCCAAGGGTACTCCTCGCCTTTGACTGGTTTTGGTATTTTTCCAACCCCTGGAGTCAGCACTCCATTCAGGTGACCTTGTGAGAGATTAAGGGATTCTAAGGAATAATGACCTTGCCTTATTGTGCACCCCTTAGAAATCTTTGTGAGTGACTACCTCAGTTTTCCCTCACGACATCGTGGACCTCTTGAACTAGGTAATCGTTAACTTACAATTTGAGCCATGATGGGAGTGCTAGTAGGTTGTGACATGGACACTACCACACCTCTCCATCAATATCTGATCTATGTGCATGGCCCATTTACTCCGTATTTGAGTCAGGTTAGCAAGCAATAGTGAGCCTGCATCCATCAATGAAACATTGTTGATGATCCATAAACAACATCATAATATAATTGATCATATGTCATATATGCATAAATGAAATACTCAAACCAATACAATCCACTCCCTGACTCAATATAGAGTCCAAGGAGGTCCATTGATTCCATCAACATCCTCAATCTATCAAGTGGCATGCACACTCAGGGGAAACTCGTTAATAGCATCTTTCAATACATAGATATCAAACAACATAAATCATAATCCATCAAAAACATCATAAGAATCCATAAGAGAAATAGATAACCATATTACTATAAACGGATCACTTGCACGTAAGTGTCCTCAAAGAATAAGTTAATAACATGTGCTTGCAAGAGCAGGATGTTACATTTCTTATATGACTTTTGGTCCTAGTTAATGGCACCATTGATGATCTTTATTGAAAGGTATATATATACATGTATTAAAGTTAGAGAGTAGATTATCATATAAGTAAACTAAGTGTTGTAATCTTTTGCAATAAATCCTCAAATTTGTATTCAACAACCCTACCACACATAAATAACAATAATTTACCACAAATTAGACCTATAATGTTTTGCAATTGATCCTCGAATTCATATTCAGCAACCCTACCAAAAATAGGTAGCAACCATTTACCACAAATCATATATATCGATTAATCCTGGTTTGTAGCCATCAACGTTGGTTGTTAAAACCCTCATGGACTATGGTTAATGCTAGCTTGAAATTTTTGGTGTTTGGATGCATGGGATCAAATGGGGGTCTAGGGTAGTGTTTGGATCCATACCCTACTTTTCCTTGTTTACATAGTTTTTCCCTCCATGTTTTACCTCCACTTTTCATTTCATGAGCATGGAAAAACTATATATGCCAACCAAACGTTAAATTGTACATCAAGAGAATGTAGTTATGGGATAGAGCTATTAACATTTGGATTGTGTATTTTCTTAGTTAAGTGATAAATGGTTTCTTCAAAATCACAAATGTTGTGTCTTATCGATATGAAACAAGTCTCATTTATTTTATTTAAGGTTGAACCACATGATACATTTTCATTATCCAATCTTCAATATCAACACAAATTATATCAAAAAATGTTAAGTGGGAAATGGTCTCTTCAAAATCACAAATGTCAGGTCTTATCTAGATGAAGCAAGTCTCCTTTATTTTATTTAAGGTCGAACCACATCATACATTTTCATTATCTGATCTTCAATATTAATGTAAATTGTATTTAAAAATATTTATGATATATGAAAATATGTATAGAAAAATTATCACCAATTTGAAAGTTTACAAAATGAAATTTCATGGTGATTTAACTAAATTCCAATTGTCATATTTTGCACAAGAAACTAGCAATGTTATCATATACACTAACTTTATACAATGATAATGTTCATATTCTTCTATATAAATATATTTTGTGCGATCACGGTTACCCAAATTTTGAAATCCTAGTCTTAAATGCCTTAAAGTGTTAAGTCATCCAATGTCAACAATGCTCAAGAGACGATTTCCAATTTCATCATATATAATGAATATATACATGCTTACCCAAATATTTTGATCCCATACATCAACTCCTCAATGTCTTTGCTCATCCAAAATCAACAATGTTCAAGTGATGGAAATGTATTGAATTTTTTTCCACTCTCAAAGTAAAACCCACCCATAATCTGATTGGTGATAAAGTCAAATTAATACCCTCAATCTCATCACTACTACATTGCCCATGTGATTACTAGTCAATATTTTCAACTTGGGGAAAAGTAGATATTGAAATTTCTTTTGAATACCATTATCTTCAAATAGGCCCATTGAATCCTATTAGGATTACATTTTATTGGAATGTCTTATCTTTGGTAGTGGAAATCTCCAATTATTCTTTAAATATTTAGAGAATTTGAAAGAAAAATAATATTGTATTTAGGTATTGTTAGCGACATTTCTTGTAAAAGGGGGTAAAAAGTGAAGGAATAAGTTAAAAACCCACTTTCCCTAAGTCTGGATGCAAAGTGCGCCTGTGATTAAGCGGCAAGCAAATTTGGACGGCAAAGATTCGCACGCCTGGATCAATGGCGCACATAGGATTCCGGAGCCCCCTCGCCTTTCTACCTTTAAGCGGAGGGGGGGGGTTCGGAATCGAGGGCGCACCTCTTCGACAATCATGATCAAACCGCCTGGATCAACGGCACGCAAGGTGATTCCGGACCCCCCCCTGCCTTTCTACCTTTAAGTGGAGGGGGGGGGGGGTCCAGAATCGAAGACGCATCTCTCCAACAGCTGCGATTAGAGTGCCCGAATCAACGGCGCACAGGAAATCCAGACATCCTCTGTCTTTCTGCGTTTAACCAACATGGGCCCCTTTCCTGTCATGTAACCTTTCGTGCCATCCTTCTTCTTACCATTTGTTCTCCACCTGGCCATGCGATGAGGCTCGCTCCCCTTATCCCTTCCTCATCCATCGATGCCTATCCACCTCCCCTTTCCTGGTCTAGGTGTTCCCTTCCCCCTTCTCATCATCCACTCACCACCCGCCATGTGTCCCTCTCACTCCCACTTCAGCCTTATGTGCCCATTACATTTCATCTCCTACCTCCTCCGCTTACTCTCTTCTGTCGCATGTCTTCTCCTGTCACCTCTCTCGCACCTCATCACTTCTTATCTCACCCTCATGGTTTTGGTGCCACCACTTCCATTTTGCGCCCCATACTTCGTGCTAGCCTCCACGCATGCTCATCAGGTCGTTTAGTTAATCCAGGTGGCAGCGCGAGGGGTTGTCCACATCCCAAAGGTGTCGAGTTGGTCGGGCCATTCTCAATCCCAATAAAGCAGTTATTGAGGTAGTTGGTGGTGGTTAGACATCGCCTCCGCCATAATGGAAAAGTCCGGCGACAAATTAAAGGCATGTCGATTCGCCCACGGAACCGTCAGGAGTTCGATTGCGTCTGCCATAAGTGCACGATCACTTAGAGACTGCAAGAGTAGGTTGTCAGAAGCCATGCAGACGCAAAAGTTTTAATGTAACGTCTCGATTTTGTTGTTGTTGTTATTTTGAGTATATGTAGGCGTTTTCGCCATTTTGGTATCTATCGATGGTTGAGCAAGGCTCCCAGTTGTAAAACTTTAATGAAGCATTGTTATCTCTGGTTATGTATGAACTCTTGAGACTTCTTGCCTTATGAATATCAGTTTCTTTCATGTCTTTGTTCAAACTATGTTGGAGCATCTCGGAATTGGAGAATCCAGTCGAGTTGAAATTGTTATAGGATGATGTAGAATTTGATCACTGTGATAGTCGCATTGTCTCTAATCATTCCTTGTGATTTTCCTAATGCTAAACAACTTGGAATTGGAGAATCCGGTCAAGTCCCTTTTTCAGTATCTCGAAGCCCTGAACCCGAGGATCTCGCATTCAGAGTTTTTCTTCTACAAATTGCTGAAAGCCTATTTCCTAAAGTAGTTTGTTCACTCTTCTTATCAAGTCTTCCACCTGTTCACCCTTTAATCAACCCACTGATTAAAGTTAGATCAAGACCTCCTTTGTTTCTTACATGCTGGACCCAGTCTCTGAGTTAGAGTGACATCTCCCTGAGTCTCTGTCCATTTGATCACCCATTAAAAACCACTGTGACATAAAACTGATGGGCATCGGGCTCTGCTCCTATAAGCGATCCAGGAGTGACTTCCGGTGCTAACATTTCTGGTGTCGTTGCCGGGGAGGAAGTTGAATATTTTCCCCGAGATTGAACGAAAATGATCAGTTGATTCTGAAGGTGTATCAGACATCACAGCCCTTAAAGATTGCTACTGTGCACCTGGCGACTCCACTGTGGTGACTCCATTGTTTCCACATCACAGTTTCAGCTGTGACTACTGTTAGCACACCTGAAAGCTGACCCTAAGGATCTTTCTCAAGAAGGTTTCAGCAGTTGCTTTCTCAGCTTGAGAAGCTTCCTGGGGTAATGACAATGTTAAGATCTGGCCTTTGATGGTGAACAAGGACCAAACACACTTGAAGATGCGCATCTTTCACCTGGTGACTCCATGATTCAAAGAACAATTGGTGACTCCACTGGTTCGATATGGAAAAAATCCTTGCTCGCACATTTTCTCCTTTTAATTTTTCTGCTATTCCTGGTTTTCCTAATGTCGTTCCCTCTCTGAATGAATGGGGCGATTATTTGCCCATATTTGGAAAATGTGAAGAGGACAACCCTGCTCAGCACCTCAGTGAGTTTCATGAACTCATGCGTCAGTGGGAGATACATCATGAAGATGTATTACTGAAGATGTTTATGTTCTCGTTAGCAGGGGATGCACATAGATGGTATCATTCTTTACCCCCTGCTAGCATTTCTTCACTCAGTGAGTTCCATGCAGCTTTCATCGCTTACTGTCAGAAGTTGTATCCCTCTGAGTCGAATTTTCATAACTGTTGTGAGGGATACTACAACAAATGTATACAAGATAGAGCTGCCTTTTACAAAGGCTATAAGGATGATCCTGATGATCTAGGTCAGGAATCAGTCCTTTCTCCTCCTTATTCGTCTGTTTCGGGCAAAGTTATGGAGCTGGTAAAATCTATCAATGTCAGACTTGATAGGTGGGAAGTTGAGCGATGTACAAAGGATTTTTGTATCTCTACAATGGATGATTATGAAGATCCCGAGGAGGAAGAAGATGCTCTGAGTGAACTGATAAAGCAGGCGAAGTCTCTCACTGACCAACATGCAAGGTTGAAATCTGAGGACCATGGGGAGGATTTTCCTGTCCCCAAGGCAGCTGTTCTAGATGGCTCTTTCAAGGATATGATTGAAGGTTTTGTAAATGCATTAATAGCTTCCCTCGATGAGCTTGTTGTCTCAGATCAAAACGATGAAGAGGCAGTTATGGAAGAGGATTGTTTTCTTTTCCTTCACGAGATCTCCCACTATGTGTTTACATTCGGGGTCGAAACGGAGGAGTGGGGGATAGTTCCACTTCTGCAAGTTGGAGAATCTATGTTCCCCCCCGACTTTGATGATTATCTGGAAAAGGAGTAGCAGAACCCTACATCACCTTTTGCTGATCAGAGCAGCCAGCCCACTTATGACAATTACAAATCAGAGTCTGAGCTCAATATGCTGGATTTCCAAGAGCAGGTCGCAGAACCTTGTCCTCTGCTCACTAAGGAAAATTATCACGAGGAAATCAGCCATCTCAGTCCTTCAGGAGACGCTGAGCAGTATGAGGAAGAGAAGAATTTACCCGGGGGACTTGTTTATGATGAATACGAATCTGACCCGGGGGAGAGCCAAGAAGAGGAAGAAGACCCAGAGGAGTAGTCTGCCCTTTGTTCTGAGCCAGTCAGTGAGCAGTCACCACCTGAGATCCGCGAGCCTACTTCAGTTATTCACCCACATGTGCTTATCATAGATATTCGGCCATGTGTGAACAATTGTGTAGCAGAAGAGGTTGTCTGTCGCCAATTTCTTAGAATTGGCCACTCATTCAATGACCCTATCAGTAAATACATGGAGTGGAATTTCCCTTATGCTTTGGAGCCACCATATCCCATCTCAACTTCAACTTGTAAGGAGAAGTTGAAGAGTGTAACCATTATGCTGTCACGGTTACATCAACTATTTGTGATCACTGACAGAAGGAAAGAGATTCCCTTCAGGAAGTTACTTGATTGGCTATGGTGGAAATCTGCTTTCACCTAGCCCAATGTAAAGTGTTTTATTAGTTTAGGATTGTATATAAATAAGCTCCTTTGAGCACGTATCTTTATTTTGTTGCTTTTATTTTTTGACTTGTATTTCCAGTAGCGGGATGTTTTGAGCCTAACTCCATAGCCCAAAAGCAAGGCAATGAATCTGCAAAAAGAGTCCTTAGAGCATCACAGGGACGACTCTATCCCCCATGGAGCCTAATGTTAGCGACATTTCTTGTAAAGGGGCGTAAAAAGTGAAGGAATAGGTTAAAATCCCACTTTCCCTAAGTCCAGATGCAAAGTGCGCCTGTGATTAAGTGGCAAGCAAATTTGGACAGCAGAGATTCATGCGCCCAGATCAACAGTGCACATAGGATTCCAGATCCCCCTCGCCTTTCTACCTTTAAGCGGA
>ML780965.1:611477-652531 GCA_009831015.1 Picea engelmannii
CGGCTGCGATTAGAGCGCCCGAATCAACGGCACACAGGAAATACAGACATCCTCTGTCTTTCTACGTTTAACCAACATGGGCCCCTTTCCTGTCATGTAACCTTTCATGCCATCCTTCTCCTTGCCATCTGTTCTCCTCCTGGCCGTGCGATGAGGCTCGTTCCCCTTATCCCTTCCTCGTCCACTGACGCCTGTCCACCTCCCCTTTCCTGGTCTAGGTGTTCCCTTCACCCTTCTCATCATCCACTCACCACCCGCCATGTGTCCCTCTCACTCCCACTTCAACCTTATGTGCCCATTACATTTCATCTCCTACCTCCTCCGCTTACTCTCTTCTGTCGCATGTCTTCCCCTGTCACCTCTCTCGCACCTCATCGCTTCTTATCTCACCCTCATGGTTTTGGCGCCACCACTTCCATTTTGTGCCCCATCCTTCGTGCTAGCCTCCATGCATGCTCATTAGGCCGTTCAGTTAATCCAGGTGGCAGCGCAAGGGGTCGTCCACATCCCAAAGGTGCCGAGTTGGCTGGGCCATTCTCAACCCCAATAAAGCAGTTATTGAGGTAGTTGGTGGTGGTTAGACATCGCCTCCACCATAATGGAAAAGTCCGGCGACAAATTAAAGGCACGTCGATTCTCCCACGGAACCATCAGGAGTTCGATTGCGTCTGCCATAAGTGCACAATCACTCAGAGACTACAAGAGTAGGTTGTCAAAAGCCATGCAGATGCAAAAGTTTTAATGCAACATCTCAATTTTGTTGTTGTTGTTATTTTGAGTATATGTATGCATTTTCGCCATTTTGGTATCTATCGATGGTTGAGCAAGGCTCCCAGTTGTAAAGCTTTAACGAAGCACTGTTATCTCTGGTTATGTATGAACTCTTGAGACTTCTTGCCTTATGAATATCAGTTTCTTTCATGTCTTTGTTCAAAATGTGTTAGAGCAGCTCAGAATTTGAGGATCTAGTCGAGTTGAAACTGTTATAGGATGATGTAGAATTTGATCACTGTGACAGTGACATTGTCTCTAATCAGTCTTTGTGATTTTCCTAACGTTGAACGACTTGAAATTGGAGAATCCAGTCAAGTCCCTTTTTCAGTATCTCGAAGCCCTAAACCCGAGGATCTCACATTCGGGGTTTTTCTTCTACAAATTGATGAAAGCTTGTTGCCCAAAGTAGTTTGTTCACTCTTCTTATCAAGTCTTCCACCTATTCTCCCTTTAATCAAGCCACTGATTGAAGTTAGATCAAGACCTCCTTTGTTTCTTACATGTCGGACCCAGTCTCTGAGTTAGAGTGACATCTCCCTGAGTCTCTGTCCATTTGATCACCCATTAAAAACCACCGTGACATAAAACTGATGGGCGTCGGGCTCTGCTCCTGCAAGCGATCTAGGAGTGACTTCCGACGCTAATAGGTATATAAACACATGTTGGGAGATATTGAAAGAAAAAATAATAATGCAAGAAAATAGGGAAAAAAGTAGATATTGAAATTTCTTTTGAATACGATTATCTTTAAATAAACCCATTGAATCCTACTAGGATTACATTTTATTGGAATATCTGATCGTTGGTAGTGGAAATTTCCAAATACTCAGAAAAATGATATTATATTTAGTATTTAAACCCATGTTGAGAAATATTGAAAGAAAAAAAATAATAATGCAACAGAATATTTTATGTTTTGTTTTTAAATATATATTTTACGTAAACTTAGTTTCTATGTCTTGCATTGGCATTGGAGTTCATGTTTGGCCAGTAAAGTGGAATTATTATGAAGAGGACCCAATATCTTGAGTCTCTCAAAATGTCTATAATGGGAATAGAGTATATTGTGGGGTTTTAGAGTTACTTTGAGATCACAATATCCTCATCAAATTAAATTTTAGATTTTAAATGGGTGGTGTAAGTCAAAGTTGCAATCAATATAATCTACTTGGACATTTTCGAAGATGCCTCTCCAATATATAATAAAAGAATGAGTAGGCTACCAACATATGTCCATGTTTTATGTCCATGCTTTGAAAATATTCATAACACCAAGTACATCAAAGTACACTTCTTGTTCATGTCAAAATAGTGGATGCTCAAAAGGAAGAAAATACTTAATATTTCTTTAGATATGCCATATTTGAAAATAGTAAAAAAAAAAAGAAAATATTTAATATTTTTTTAGATATGCCATATTTGAAAATAGTAAAAAAAAAAAAATACTTAATATTTCTTTAGATATGCCATATTTGAAAATAGTAGAATTTGTTTCATTTATTTATGCATAGATTTCGAATTATTAAAGAGAATTTCACCTCATCCCTCATAGATACATTTGTGTGCATAGATTTCGAAATATTAAAGAGAATTTCACCTCATCCCTCATAGAGTTTCCTTCCAAATCTTTGATACATTTGTGACTTAGAAATATGTGACATTTTAATAGTTTTATGTAGGTTTGTGCTTCATCCCATAAGCCCTTATGCCCATGTCTACCATCTCAATAAATCTTGACACAACATGAAAAGCATATGTGTACCTCTTTATCGGTGTGAATTTTATATTGCATTATGGTTGTATAATTGTTATTATCCATTCTATTTGAATTAGTCCACGATGGGAAAATATAGCAAGTTGTAGATGGATATTTTTCATATATGGTTCATTTGCATTTCATTTATATAGAGAGAGATATAAAATTATATTATTGTTAAAAAAAGTGTTCTTATATATTGTCTCGAATATTGTGTTTTTGTCTTAAAATCCATATACTAATTGTTAATAATTTGTGAATTTAGAAACAAAAAATTGTTAGATCTTATTTTTTCTATTTGTATCCATTTGTATAGATAGGAGGTAATATTACAAATTGTTTGTGTTAAGATAAATTGTGGTGGAAATTAGACATTTGTTACACTAGTTTAAATCTATTGTTTTAGAGTAACTAACCTTTAAATGGCACATATAGTCATTCTTTTTAGTTTTTTTCACTTGTGAAAAGGAAGAAGAATTCCTATATAGTGAAAATTCCAATTAATTGTTTAACAATTTAGCTTCACGGATGCAAGACTTAGTTAGATTTATGTTATTATCACATGTTATTCAGTGTGTAGTGATCCTTATGGTTCATCTAAGTTGTTCATAGGTACAAGTAACAAAGACTTTTGTGGGAATTGATTCAAGAGTCTCATCACATCACATCTCAATTAATTTTGATAGAGATTATTTAGGTTTCATACTACTACTAGAACAAATTATTTGAATTAATGTAACTTATGTGATATATATTGTTGAATACTCTTCCTAAAGAGTATTCACGATTTTCTTTAATTGATTTAGGAGTCTCATCATAGAACGTCTCAATTCTTTTTTACAAAGATTGTTTAGGTTTTATGTTGTTGCTATGGAAAACATTTTGAAGTAACACGACTCTCCAATAGGATTTGTACCTAAATATACAAGGTATTGAACTATTTCATGACAAGTTGAATTGTATGTGTGGGGAAAATATGAACAAAACTAGACACCATTAATATGGAATTTGTTTACACTTGTGTTTTCTTGGGTTAGAAAAATATTCATGTGTTTTCTTCATTTTGACCAAAGGAATTGTTGCGAAGTCAAGGTAGGGATCCTATTTATAAAACAAGACAAATCCCGCACAACGAAGCAACCAAATACTCATAGTTTTCCTATCCATTACCCTCAACCAAGTTCTTACAAATTGTGACATGTTCCCTTAATCCCTTAAATTATCATTGTTACTAATTTTGTAGAGTACATTAATGAGGTTTGATTGTTGGTTTACTATCATTTGTATCTTTGGTTTCCATAGAATAATGTTCTTGTACTCCTATACACAATTTTCTAATATTACTTATGCAAAGATCCAAAAATAGGTATTGAAATGGAAGTGTGACATGTTCCCTTAATCCATTAAGTTATCATTATTATTAATTTTTTAGAGTACATTAGTGAGGTCTAGTTTATTTTTTTCTATTATATGTATCTTCATTTGCATTTTTTGCAAACCAACAATCTACACCACCATATAAACCACCCTCATCATTTGATCCCCATCTTTACTTTGTCATTATATCTCTTTCAAACCCTACCTGTCCTGACCCAGAGTGATCTTGATGTCTTATTATTACTCCCTAGCTACTCATAAATTCTTATTTACCCATAATTCTCACATTAGAGATCAAATCACCACTTTGATTCTTGAAAATTGTCCTAAGAATAATCTCAACTCCCATGCTTTGTTTACCTTTCTCCAGCTCCTGTGTACAACCCATCCATGTCCTTATCACCGTGGTTGGGTTAAAAACATAGTACTCCAATTGTTTTTAGAAAAAATATGTTCCATCACTTTTTCTATTGGATTTTTTTGTGACACATTTGAGTGTGATGTGACGTGCCTTGATTATTTTTTATTTACTTTTGGGATACCCTCTCAATGTCACCATAAAACCATATATGATGCTTGTTACAAAACCTATAAACTCCTTAAAGATGGAAAAAACTATGTGATCACCACTTATGTAGTACCTCCTCTCCCACTCTTATCCAATAGTGTTGTAATTTACTAAGATAGCCTAAGAAAATGTCTCTCCCTTTGTGAGGTATTCCTATTAAACTAACAATGTGTCCCAACCCCCTCCACCCAAAATTTCACCCTCGATTGATGAGTTTTCTAATGTATTTCATTTGCAAGTGGGGATTCCCCTATATGTTATATACAATATTATATGAATTAACTCTTGGGGCCTCCCTCTAGAACACCCACACAAATTATTTATCTCCACTTGAATATATTGAAGTTGAATCCTAGATTCAATCCTTCCTTAAGTCCATCTATATCCCACCTATTTGTTCACCTTGTGGCTCCCCTACCTTCATAATTCCTAAGAGATAATTACACGACTAATGCCTTTTCATAGATTACCATGCTCTCAATACGATCACTATAAAATTTTTATATCCACTACCATGGATTAATGATTTGTTAAACCACCTTAAAGATGCCAAATATTTTACCACAATGGACTTACTAGTGGGTTATCATCAAGTTATCATGAATCCCAAAGACACTTGGAAAATTTCCCTCAAGACTAAGTTTGGGTTGTATGAATGGTTGGAAATGCCATTTGGCCTTACTAATTCCCTTGCTAACTTAATGTGTCTCATTAATGATATTTTTCCATCTGCATATTAGACGTTTCATTGTGGTATATCTCGATGTCATTCTCATTTTTAGAAAAATATGGGAGGAGAATCTACAACATGTATCATTAGTGTTGTAGCTACTTCAAACCCTATGGGGGTTTCAGCTTGTTGACCAATAGCATATCATGTTCATTCATAAAGGGGGTTTTTAAATTGTGAAAAATAAAGTCAATGTATTGTAGGTATTGGGGGAGTATGTGGGGTCTTAGGGGCTTTATGGGTATTGCGGGGTATAAAAAGGGGTATCTAGTAAAAATTGGGATTTCTTTTATTATAAAGATGTATTGGGAGGGGCTTTCAACAAAAGGATTTGGGGAGGTATTTATCAATATCTAGTGAAATTAGGGGCATTATTTACTATCCCATGAACAAAGGCACTATGTCATAGGTTCACTAAGTGAAGACCCCATGTCAAACCCACAAATAATTTGCAGGCTAAGAAAAAGAGGTCTTATTTGGATATACCTCCATCTGATATATAGGCTTTGTTACTGGACATACTAGGATACATGTCGATCCCACCAAATTCCAGGCAATCACTCATTGGATAATCACCTCCATTTTGGATTCCTTGAAGAGTTTCCTTGGTGGGATGAATTTTTATCGATGTTTTATTCCTCATTTGTGTCATGTTTCCAAACCCCTAAATCAAATATCCAACCAACCTATGTTTTCCTAGAAAAAGGAAGTAGATGAAGATTTTAAGTAATTAAAAAGAACGGTGTGTTTGGAGATAGTTTTGTACCTTCCTGATCTACAACAACAATTTGAGATAGATATTGATGCCTCACAGTGTGCCATTTGAGATATACTAAAATAGGGAGGACACTTGGTGGCATACCACTCTAATACTCTAATATATGCCATGATGAATTGCAACACAAATGAAAAATAATTGCATTCTCTTGTGTAGACCTTGAGGTAGTGGAGACATTATATTATGGGCAAGAAAACCATTTTGCACACTAATTAATATCCCTTAATGTTTTCTGAATTATTGGCATAAATTCTAGGATTAGCCACATCTTAAATGGACCTCTTACCTATAGTAGTTTCATTTGGTCACTAAATATGATAAAGGGAATTTAAATTAGGCCTCAAACATGTTGAGTCACCCTCTAGATTGAGTCCTCAACCTTTTGATGTCTTATGGATTTCCTATGAATATTAAAAACTCATGTATACTACTGACTCTTTTTTTGGTCCAATTTGGTAGGATGTGCATCATCTCATTGAGGTTAATCACATGCCTTTCTTCAATTATTCCATTTGGGATGGTTAGTTGTATAAGATAAATAAACTATGCATCCCAGCACTACAAACCATTTAGTTTTCCTTCGGGAGGCTCATGCCTCATCATATGGAGGCCATTTTGGAATGCTTAAGACATTACACCATTTTCAAAGACATTTATTTTGCCCCTCTATGTAATTCCAAATTAAGGCTTTTATATGGAACGTCCCTCTTTGTAGCCAAGATAAACTAGCCAATCACAAACATGTATTGTAACAACCATTACCAATATCCGCTCAGTCTTGGGAGTTGTTTTCTATGTATGTTATTTTTGGCCTACCAATGACCTTATAGAAACATGATATCATGTTTTTGGTCATGGTGTGCCATAGAATAAAGATCACCATTTCTCCAAAATGGTAATCTTTATTCTATGCACCAAGAGAGAAATGGCATGGGTAATTATTCAATCAATAAGTCTCATTCCAATATAAGACCAACAGATTCAAAAATATTTATCATGGACATTCAAAAACAAAAGTATCCCTAAAATTAGATTATGAGCATGGAAAATAAAAACAACAATATCATAATTCATCAAATAAAAATAATCAACATAACAGATGATTGAGTTGTTTCTCTCCCACATTTTGTCTCATTTGGACCTCATCCTCAACATTGTGTTTGATACAAATTCTTTCTCAGCATTGTGTAATACACTTTGGTAGTTATTAGGTTTATTATTTTGTTTTCCCACTGCCTTTTATCCATAAAAAATGGCTAGAGCGAAGTGGTCAATCACAATATGGTGCATACGCTTTGTATTTACCACACTAATAAACAATGGGATTCTTATTTACATGTTCTAGAATAGTTACAATCATATTGTCCATATGTCCACTAGACATTCACCATTTTAGGTGTATTTTGGTTACCGAACTTTGTACCCTCAATGAGCTACTCATCACTCACTCTCCTATTGTCTCCCATCACCAAAAGAATGACCATCATAGGGAATTATCCTTTGTTCATAAGTTGGATATATTTAGCATTTTCAGGTTGTTATAAATCCCTCCAAGATCACCATTAAGTGTTTTTTTAGTTTCATATTGGTGACTACTAATCCTAGTTATCTAATGGAAAACAACCTTTTAAGTGGTGTGGCCATCACAAAATCAAGCCTATTGATCTAGATTATTTTGAGAATACCATGAAGGTATAAATATAACAGATATGTAACAAGGAGATACACATAGATATTGCAAGGAACATGGTAATACAGTAAAACTAAAATTCTATTAATGACTATCTGGAATACAAAATACAGTAAAATGAAAAGCGCACAAGCTAGCTAGAATGGTGGTAGCTTAGCTCTGAAGAGAGATGTGTCGACTATGCTCATTCACAAGAAATTTATTACAATGAGGCTCCAAAGGCCTTTTTAACATAAATCATAAATGAGAAAATCATAAACATCCAAAACCTTAACCCTAGAAGATGAAACACCAAAAGGTGTGTGGGCATCTATGGGGGTGGTTGATACATCAACTTCATGAGGACACAACTTTTGCATACAATATATGTTTGGGGTGCTCAGTACCCCATCAGAAAGGTCTAGCCAAGGAGTACACATTCCAAATGGCCCAATATTTTATTGGGTACTTCCAAGTAAAAAAAAATGGTGTTTAGGGCCTCAAAATGGCCTTAGAATTTTGGGACCCGAAAAACTATAGAAAACAGCCAAGATGGAAACTGTAATTTGAGTCAGTGGAATAGGTGGGTGGCCACCAATGTCGACCTAGATCATTCCTCCTCCATTAGGAATCAATGGTATCCATTGTGTCAATTTACTCCATCAGATAGGGAAACTTATGTTGAATCTGACTCCTGGTGAGCCACTTTCCCTAATGAAGAAACTTCCCTGCTTTGACAACCTGATAGATTTGGATGTTTTGTTGGTGGATGCCCTTTGTCTTGGTGTCCATGATCTAATCAACTCTCAGTTTTTAAATCCATTCATGGTTTATTTCTATAGGGGCCAAGTGCTCAATTGCATCTGAAATGTCCAGGAGAGGTGGAAAATATGTTCAAAGAAATTCCACATTAAATACTCGGTGCAAGCCAAGGAGAGGAGGAATACTTAACTCAAAAGTTGATCCAGATTTTATGAGAAGAACAAAATGAATACAGATTATTAAAATATGCTTAACACGGAATAATAGAGACATAGTAAAACTAGTTTTCTATTTAATAAGGAAATAAGCTGAAGCTGTAAAATGCAGCAGAAAACAAGCTTATTGGAATGGTGGTGGCTTATCTTTGAGAAGAGATGTGATGGTTGCGCTCATTCGTAATAAGATGGTTACAATTAGGCTTTGAAGGACTTTTTATAATAAACAGGAATGTCAAAAACCCTAGAAATCCAAAAACCTAACTTTAGGATATGAAGCACAAAAAGTCATGTGGGCCCCGTTTGCGTAACTTAGTACATCAAATTCCTGGGGTCATAACTTTTGCATACGATCTCTATCTAACCAAGAAGAACAATTTTTGATTGGCCCGCGTAAGTGTTTTAGGCAGTCATTGGGCCTCAAATCCCCAAAAAAACGTCGTTTAGGGCCTCAAAACGGCCCCAGAAGTTTGGAACCCGAAAAACTGTCGAAAAACTACCAAGTTGGAAAACTATTTTTTGAGCCAGTGGAATAGGTGGGTGGCCACCAATATCCACCTAGATTAATCCTCCCTAATTAGGAAGCAATGGTCTCCATTGCGTTGAGTTCCCCCATCAGATGAGGAATGTTTTGTTGAATTTGGCCCCAGGTGAGCCACTTGACTTGGTGCAGGAGTTTCCCTGCTTTGATGACTCGATAAAGTTGTATCATTTGTTGTCAAGTGCCCTTGATCTGTGTGTCCACAATCCGATAACTAGATTCTTGTGTTTGTATTCAGGGTTGATTTATGTTGGTGTCAACTTCTCTGCTATCTTTGAGGTGTCCAATAATGGTGGGAAATATGGTCGGAGGAGTGCCATGTTGAAGACTGGATGTAGACCAAGGAAGGGGGGAATGTTGAGCTCAAAAGAAGTTTCACCCACAACCTTGGTGATGTTGTATGGCCCATAATGGAGTTGGAAAAGCTTTTTATGGGTCTCTTTAAGGCGTTCTTTCTGCAAATGCAACCAACCTTTGTCGCCCACCTGAAACTTATGTGGCACCCGATGTTGATCATGGTGTTGCTTGTACTTGGCATTAGACTTATGTAGAATATCCTGAACCTCTTGGCAGATGTGCTAGATCCGCTCAATGAACCAGGTGGATTTCTCATCTTATGGTGGAGCAGGGGATGAGTTGACCGAGGTGGTCACCAGGGGTAGTGCAACATCCATGGGGCCCAATGGTTGGAATCCCAACCCCACCTAAAAGGGGTTGTGGCTAGTTGAGCTATGCAGGGCTCGGTTGTAGCTATGATAGACATAGGGAAGACTCTCATCCCATGTGTGGGGGTGTTTTGAACTATACATGTGTAGGATATGTATGACCATCTAATTGATGACCTTAGTTTGACCATCTATCTAGGGGTGGAAGGTAGTGGATTTGGTGAGCTTGGTTTCTAGCAGTGACCAGAGGCTCGACCAGAATGAGCTGAGGAACCAACTATCACGGTCTGAGATAATTATTTGTGGGATCCAAAAATATACCCATACTCGTTCAAATAAGATCTTGGTAGTGGCTTCTACTATGATGTTCTTCTTGCAGGCAGCTAAAATCACCATCTTGGAAATGCGATCAAAAACCACAAAAACATAGCCATTTCCCTTATTGGTGGACGGGAGGCCCAACATGTAGTGCATTGAGATGGATTCCCATGGCATGTTAGGAGAAGGCATAAGAGTTTACATGCCTTGTTTCTTAGTGGTCGGTTTGGTAATATCGCAGGTGGTGCAGGACCTGATATACTTGGCGACATCCTGTCGATGTTTTGGCCAGTAGAAATGTTTCTATAACACTGCCACTCTCTTTTTGATGCCAAAGTGTCCTACCACCCGACTATAGTGAGATTCCAAAATCATATTCATGTGCTCGCTTTATGTAACGCAAAGATGGCCCAGATGACACAACATCCCATCCTAAAGATGGAAATTAGCAACCACTGAGTTGGCACCCAACATTTGGTAGGTGGTGGAGAATTTAGGGTTCGTCTCGTAGAGGTGGGGCCATATGGAGGTCTCGTGGCCACAATAATTGAGCATCATGGTGAGTGTCACGACTATATGTCTTGTGTCCACAAGAATCTAGCACCGTGGTGAGTGTCGCAACTAGAGGTCGGATGAGGCAGTCAACAACTCGGTTGGTACTTCCTGTTTTATACTTGATGTTGAGGTGGAACTAATGTAAGTATGTTGACCACTTTTGGTAACGATCATTCTATAATTTTCCTTGGGTCTGCATGAATTTATTGGCTTGTGATTAGTGTGGATGATTTTCTCCTTCCCAATAATGTAATGTCTCCACTGGCAGCAAACTTGCACAATGTAGTACATTTTTTTGGTTGTGGAGCCTGATTATCTTCCTAATTCAAAGGTATTTCTCTTTCAGCCTTGTTTATACCCCATGAATACTTTACACCCCAAGGGTATGTACACTCTTCCACACAGGGGAGTGCAAAGGGGGGTTACTCCCTCTGCGGGGTTCGGGGGGGCTATCCCCTCGGCTGGGGGGTCCGGGGGCAAGCGGGCTCTCGAAGAAAAAATTTCCTTGTAAATGTATATTGTAATTTCATTATAAATCTGGACCATTCATTATAAGGTCACAGATCTAACGGTAGAGATTATGTTAGGGTTTTTTCCCTAGAAGGCAACCCTCTTTTATGAGGGAAATGTATTGTGGCTATGATTGATGGCGAATATTGTATTCTAACATAGGAGATTGTGAGAGAAATAAGAGGAAGTTACAGTGAGTTTGTTGTAGGTTGTATCCCTTCATATGTTGGATAATAATAAAGGAAGGACCTGGCAATTTCTCTGGTGGACGTAGCCCACACTAGGTGAACCATGTAAATCTGTGTCTCTATTGTATTGTGTATCTTCTATGTTTTGTTTCCATATTTGTTTTATTTTATTGCTCCACGGTCCTATTTTTCTAACACATTTATTTTTCGTAAGTAGGGTACTTATGGACATCATTTGATGGTGTCTCACTATGATATTCCACGAGGTGGCCATGTTGAGTGAGAATGGCGCCCACAACATACTCTGAAGCATTTGTCTCGATCTCAAAGGGATGTTGCAAGTCCAGTAATGAAAGTATTAGGGATGAGCACAAACACTTCTTCAATTCATTGAAGGCTTGTTGTTGGGACAAGCCCCAAACAAATTTTTCCTTATTTCCACCCCTGGTTACTTGGTGAGGGCCCATGCAATATGAGAGAATCCCAACACAAACCTATGATATAAATTGGTGAGGCCCAAGAAGCTCCGAAGTTCAGTGAGTGTAGTTGGGGCTGACCAGTCACAGGATGACCTATATCTGGGTTGGATCCACATGCACACCATGTTGATCAACGATGTAGCCTAAGTAATTGACCTTGTCCATGCCGAAGGATCATTTTTCCAAGTTTTCATCTAGTTTGTGATGTCGTAGGGTGTGAAAAACCTATTGAATATGATGCAAGTGTTCTGAAAAAGTATTGTTGTAGATGAGGATGTCATCCAAATACACTAATACAAAAGTATTGGTGAAAGGTCATAGGATATCGTCCATCATCCTCATAAAAATTGTTGGAGAATTTGTCAAACCAAAGGGCATGAACAACCATTCAAAAATACCTTATTTTGAGTTGAAGGAAGTCTTCCATACATCTGTCGATTCTATTGGGACCTAGTGGTAGCCATACTTCAGATCAATCTTACTAAATTATTTGGCCCCCTTGAGGTGATCAAGGAGGTTGTCGATTCGGGGAATTAGCTACTGGTTTCAGACTATGATTTTATTCAGGTCTCGGTAATCAATGCAGAGTCGACAGGTCTCATATTTCTTCTGCACCAGCATGATTGGGCTCCCACAAGGAGATGAGCTGGGATGGATGTGCCCCTTGTGGAGAAGTTCTTGGATCTACCTTTTAATATCCTCATTTTCTAACAAAGAGTGGCGGTAGACTGGCCCATTGGGTAGCGGTGCACCTGGGGTGAGATCGATGGGATGCTTGACCTGGCAGTGCAAAGGTACCCTAGTAGGAGAGGAGAATATATCTGAGTATTATTCCATGACCTTATCCACTTACTTCTGATGTGTGGAGAGATCGATAACGGAGGCCCTAGTTGTGGCTGTGATATTTCTCTCACTCTGAGAGTGAATCATGAAGAAGATAAGTTTCTCAGTCTGAGAGATGACCTTCATGCATTGCTTGGTAGAGATCAAAGAAATAGCACTAGGAGGGACTGCCTTGGGTATCCTGTACAATTTCTTTTTCAAAGTAATAATAACACTACGAGGCCTAGAATCATATACAACATGACGTTTCCATAAATAAGGTTGTCCCAAAAGAACATTAAAAACTTCGAGAGGAGAAACATTAGAAAATACCTCATCTTTGAAGGGCTTGATGTCGTACGACAGTCGACACTCTTGGATGACGCAAAGATCGCTTCCTTGGTGGAGCCATCCAATGGTGTAGGGTTGTGGGTGTAGCGTTTTCGACAGGGCCAGCCGCTTGATGACCTCTGCTGAGATGAGGTTCTTCTAGTTGCCACTATCAACGATGAAATGCAATGGGGTTCCTTTTACCCACATATGTGAATGGAAGAGGTGTTGTCCTTCTTATGGCTCATCTGGTTCACTAGGTTGGAGCTTGGTGGTAGAAACGGTGGCAATGGGTTCCGCATCAATGATTTGTCTTCCCCTTTCTCATTCTAACTCATATTCAAAACCCTCATTAGATTAAGAGGCTTTCACTTCGGCCACCAGTGACTTCTTTGAGCAGCAGCCAACAATGTTATTCCAAGGCCTCTTATGGAAGTTGCACCACTTCCCGGTATCTTTATTTGTATTTTCAATGTTTTTCTTTGCTTGCGGCTTGGACTGGTTTTCTTGATACTGTCCATATTTTCTCTATCCTTTGCTCTATGGATTGGGGATGCCCTTTCCTAGATTTTTCTGTGAGGGGTTCCCATGCCCAAATTGTCGTGTCTTTTGTTTGAGATTTTGATCGATTTTGATGCCATATCGGTAGGTTGTGCCCAAGGACGAGATGTCAAGAAATTCCATTTTGGTATGTATGTATCTATGCAGATCACCATGATACTTGAGCACTAGATGTCGCTCTGAATATTTGATACCTAGCTTGTTGCGCAAGGTATGGAAGACATTTGTGAACTCTGGCACTACTTGGTCTCTTTCTTGTCGCAGTGTGGTCCATTTGGTATACAAGTCATCATAACTTCCGACGGGGTAGTATTTTTCCTTAATAACATCCATGAAGGATTCCCAGGTGGTCGCGATTGTAAATAATGAGGGTTCCTCTATTTCCTTTAGCTCACAGAAAGTTTCCCACCAATCTTTGACATGGGGAACAACTTTGAGGAGTGAAAAAGTAATCTTTTCTCTATTCGAAAAGTTATGGACAGAAAAATACCATTCGAGTAGATTCAACCACTTGTCTACAACATTTGTGTCTATCTGACCTTCAAATATAGGAATATTGAAGTTTATTTGTACCTTGAAGGGGGCGGTGCCTCCACTCGAGGAAGATGTGTCGCCTGTTGGTAGCCTCCAAAGGATTTGTGCAAAACTATCCATCATCTTGTTCCTCTGTTGCATGAGGTCTTCCTTAAGCAACATTTTGAGAGGATCTCTTGTCCTGTCATCTTTCTTTTCTCCTACCATGAGAGGTCGCTTGGACGTGTGAGAAATTTTTTCCTCAAGAGAAATAAGCTCGACACCCAATTCTTTGTACCCTGACCTCGTTGGGGACATTCATTAAGATGACAAGGAGCAGACTGCTCTGATACCACTGATCCATATTTTATGAGCAGAACGAAATGAATACATATTATTAAAATATGCTTAACACAGAATAACAGAGACACAGTAAAATTGGTTTTCTATGCAATAAGGAAATAAGTTGAAACTGTAAAATGTAGTGGAAAACAAGCTTGTTGGAATGGTGGCGGCTTATCTCTGAGAAGAGATGTGACAGTTGTGCTCATTCTCAAGAAGATGGTTACAATGAGGCTCTGAAGGCCTTCTTACAATAAAAACGAATGTAAAAAACCCTAGACATCCAAAAACCTAACCCTAGGAAATGAAGCGCCAAAATTCATGTGGGCCCAGTTTGGGTAAGTTAGTACATCAACTTCCCAGGGTTGTAACTTTTGCATACGATCTTCATTTTAGGCGCACAATATCCCATTGGAAAGGTCTAACCAAGAAGAAAAAATTTCGACTAGCCAAGGTCAATGCCTTCGACAATCACCTAGGCCCCAAATCCCCAAAAAACATTGTTTAGGGCCTCAAAACGGCTTCGAAAGTTTGGAACCCGAAAAACTGTCGAAAAACTGCCAAGGTGGAAAACTATTTTTCGAGTCAGTGGAATAGGTGTGTGGCCACCGATATCCACCTAGATCAAAATCTTTCTCACCGACATCCTTGGTGATGGTGTAAGGCATGTATCAGAATGTGTAAGGCTTCCAATGGGGTCTTGTGAGGTGCTCTATCTGCAAATGCAACCATACCTTATATCCCACCTGAAACTTGTGTGGTACCCGATGTTGATCGTGGCACTGCTTGTACTTGGCATTGGGTTTCTACAAAATATCATGAACTTGTTGTTGGATGTGTTGAATTCGCTCAAAAAATTGGTTGCTCGATCAACCTCAGTCTGAGCATGGGAGGATTCTTCCTGTGCAACTGCAATGGGTAGAGCTATGTCAATGTTGGCCAATGGTTGGAACCCCAAGCACACCTAAAAAGGGTTGTGGCCAATAGATTTGTGGAGGGATCTATTCTAGTTATGTTAAACATAAGGAAGGATTTCATCCCATGTGCATGGATGTTTGGAATTGTACATCCTCAAGATATGGACAATCATCATGATGACTACCTCTATTTGTCCATCAGTATGTAGGTGGAAGGAAATCGATTTAGTCTTCTTGGTGTTCATCATCGACCATAGGATAGACAAAAATGTTCTTAGGAACCTACTATCTTGATTTGAAATAATGGTTCATGGGAGCCAAAAGAAAACCCCAACATGTTCAAAGAAGATCTTGTTAGTGGCCTCAGCTGTGATTCTCTTCTTGCAGGGTGCCAAAACTTCCATCTTAAAGAATCAATCAATGACCACGAAGACACAGTTATTCCCATGCTTGGTTGAAGGCATAACACACATGTAATCCATGTACATGGACTCCCAAGGCCTATCTAGAGTAGGCAGAGGGGTTTATAGTCATTTTTTCTTGATGGTGGGCTTGGAAATGGCATAGGAAGTGTAGGATATGATGTACTTGCAGACATCTTGTCAAATATCTGACCAATAAATATGTGTTTGAAGTACTACCATTGTTTTTTATACACCAAAATGTCTTGTTGTCCGGCTTTAATCAGCTTCCCAAATAATCTTTTCACACTCGCTTGAAGGAACACAGAGATGGCTCAAATGGAATAACAATACATCCTGGAGATGAAAGTCTATAACTATTTTTCCTGTGCTCAATGTCTGATAGGAAACAACAAATTCATAGTCATTATTGTATAGTTATGGCCACCCAGATGTCCCAAGCCCATAGGAGATAATAATTGTGGTTAGTGCCACAACCAGGGGTCGACTGAGGCAATATGAAACATGGTTGGTGTTTCCCTTCTTGTACTTGACTTTCAAGTGGAATTGATGCAGGTATATGGGCCACTTCTTATGGAAGTCATTATGTAAATTTCCTTGTGTCCACATGAATTGCAGAGGCTTGTTATCAATGTGGATGATCATTTCCTTCCCCACAATGTAATGCTTCCACTATCGACATGCCTACACAATGGAGTACATCTTTATGTCATAGATGGGATATCTACGAACAACATCAAATAGTGTTTCACTGTGATAAGATACCAAATTCCCATGTTGAGTGAGGATTGCATCGATAGCATAATCTGAAGCATCTATCTCAATATCAAATGGTTGTTGCAAGTCTGGAAAAATAAGGATTGGTGTTGAGCATAGGAGAAATTTCAAATCCTCGAATGATTTCTATTGCGATGCAACCCAAAAAAACTTAGCCTTTGCCCCACCCTTGGTCACCTGTCTTAGGGACCAAGATATATGAGATAATCCCAACAAAAACTGATGGTATGAGTTGGAAAGTCCCAAGAAGCTGCAAAGCTCGTTCATTGTCTTCAGGGCCTGTCAATCGCGGATGACTTGGATCTTGGTTGGATCCAGATGCACCCCCCATTGATCCATGATGTACCCCAAATATTGGATTCTCTACATGCAGAAGGAACACTTATCCAAATTTTCATGTAACTTGTTTTTCACAGGGTGCCCAAGACCCGTTGAGTATGCTTCAAATGTTCCTCCCAAGTTTTTTTGAAGATGAGGATGTCATCTAGATATACGAACACGAAGGAGTTTGCTAATGGATAAAATATGTAATCCATCATCTGCATGAATGTGGTTGGGGCATTATCCAATCCAAAATGCATGACCAACCACTCGAAGACACCTTCTTTAGACTTGAATTTTGTCTTCCATACATCAATTTTCTTAATCGACACTTGTTGGTAGCCTGACTTTAAATCAATCTTATTGAAAAAATTGGCTCCCTTGAGCTTATCAAGAAGGTCATCAATATGGGGGATTGGTTATTGGTTCTTGACTGCGATCTTGTTCATGGATTTGTAATCAATACAAAGTCACCATGTCTTGTCCTTCTTCTGTACCAAAACAATTGGGCTCCTGTAAGGTGAGTATTTTGGTTCAATGCAACCCTTCAAAATTAGCTACTGGATCTGGAATTTGATTTCTTCATTCTCCATAATAAAATGCATATACACAAGGTTAGGAAGAGGAGCATCGGGTATCAAATCAATTGAGTGCTTTACTTGACAGTGCATAGAAACCCTAGTAGAAGAGGAAAACATGTCTTTGTGCTCTTCTACTATCTTGTCCACTTGTTTCTATTGTGTAGAGAGATCATGTGCATAGGTTTTGGTGATTGCAGTGACCTTTCATTCACCTTATGACCGAACCATAAAAAAAAAATCTCTTGGTTTGAGAGACCACCTTTCTAGACTACTTCACGGAGATCAAAGAGACCGTAGTAGTTAGGACCGACTCCGGTACCCTGTAGAGTTGATCTCCTAAAGTAATAATGACACTATGGGGCCTAAATTCATAAACAACATGATGCTTCCACATATACAGTTTTCATAAAAAAACATCACAAACTTCAAGATGGGAAACATCACACAATACCTCGTCTTTCAAGGGTTTGATGTCATAGCATAGACAACATTACTGGTTGACGCGGATGTCTCGTCCCTGGCTGAGCCAACTGATGGTGTATGGTCGAGGATGCAGCATCATTGTTAGGTTCAACATCTTGATGACCTCTACTAATATTAGGTTCTTTTGGCTACCCATATCAACAATGAAATGGAGTGGAGTCCCCTTCATCCATATCTATGAGTGGAAGAGATGATCCCCTTCTTCAGGCTCCTCTGGTTACTTTAGCTACAATTTGTGGTAGCGATGGTGACACTTGGTTCTACATCAATGATCCATTTTCCATTTTCCAGTTCTAAATCAAATTCTAGGTCAGGATCCAACCCTGAGGCTTTCATCTCATCCAACAATGGTTGTTTGGAGCAACATTCATCAGTATTGTGCCAAGGGCTTTTGTGGAACTCACACCACTTTCAATTGTCCTTCGTCAACTTCCCATTACCATTTTTTGTGGTGGCTTGGACTGGTTTTCCTAGGACTGGTCATCATTACTCTGTTCTTTTCTCTAGGAGTTAGGGCCAACCTTACCATACTTCGGTTGTTGCAGATTTGCAGACCCAAACTCCCACTTGTTCTACTGCTTAAATTTATGCTTGATTTTAACAGTATATCGATAAGTGGCTCCCAATGAAAATATGTCCAAAAACTCAATTTCAATTTGGATGTACCTTTGTAGATCCCCATGATATTTTAGAACTAGAAGGTGCTCAGATTCTTTGATACCCACCTTGGTACAAAAGGTCTGGAAGGTATTTGTGAACTCCGACACTATTTGGCCCTTTTATTGACGTAGTTTGGTCCATCTTGTGTATTGGTCATCATAGTTTCCAAGAGGGTAATATTGTTCCTTGAGGGCATCAACAAAAGTCGCCAAAGTGGGTCTTATCCCAAATATGGCAGAATCATCCTCGACATGTTTCTCACAGTAAGTCTCCCACCAATATTTTACATGGGGAAGGGACTTAAGGAGCACAAAGGTGATTTTTTCACTGTTGGAAAAATTTTGGATAGAGAAATAACCCTCTAACATACTTAACCATTTTTCCAAAGCATCGGTGTCTATATGACCTTCAAATAAAGGAATATCAAAATAAATTATACCTTAAAGGTTGTCACAGCTCTTAAGTGACTGTTGTTTGAAGGTGCCTCCGTTGTTGTCGACAGTCATCAAAGGATTTGGGAAAAATTATCCATCATCTTGTTCCTCTATCACATGAGGGATTCCTTGAGCAACAATTTGATAGGATCTCCTACTCTGTCATCCCTATTTTGTTCCTCCATGGGAGGTTTCTTGGGAGGGTGAGAGTAGTCATCCTCAAGAGAAACAAGCTCGAGACCCAAATCTCTATAACCTGACCTCATCGGGGGCATGCACTAAGAACGACAAGGAGTATACTACTCTAATACCACTGATCCAGATTATTTTGAGAATGACATGAAGGCAAAAATATAAAAGAGATATAACGATATACACAGAAATATTGCAAGGAACACAGTAATACAGTAAAACTTGGATTCTATTACTGATTGTCTGGAATAAAAAATATTGTAAAATGCAAAGCACACAAGCTAGATATAATGATGGTATCTTATCTTTGAAGAGAGATGTGTCAGTTATGCTCCTTCGCAATAATTTTATTACATTGAGGCTACAAAGGCCTTTTTAACACAAAGAATAAATGAGAAAACCCTAACCCCAAAAGATGAAATGTTGAATGGTTTGTGGGCCCCAATGAAGGTAGTTGATATGTCAACTTCTCAAGGGCACAAATTTTCATATGATCTTTGTTTGGGGTGCTCGATACCCCTTTGGAAAGGTCTAGCCAGGGATTACACATTTCGAACAACCCAATGTATTATTGGGCATTGCCAAATAAAAAAAAACGTCATTTAGGGCCTCAAAACGGCCCCAGAAGTTTGGGACCCAAAAAACTATAGAAAATTTGCCAAGATGGAAACTGTAATTTGAGCCAATGAAATAGGTGTGAAGCCACTGATGTCCACTTGGATCACATATTCCCTATGGTCACTAGTTCAACTTCCCACTCATGTCAAATGGTTGTCCTTAATGATTTTTGAAAACATCTTCCACATTTTTTTGACAAGGTTTTAGGGTCCTACCCTAACCCCTTTAAGTATATCGATAGGTTGTTATGTATTGAGGCATCTCTATTAAATAAGGCCCATGTAGTAGATATAGTATGAAATCAATAACTATAAGAAGGCTCACTAGAAGGTTTTTCCTACTAGAAAGTTCCTAGGAGGTTAAATGGAAACTATATAATGAAGTAGAGAGAGATAATGAGATGTCTACTGAATCATATTGTAATTGAAGCTCTACTAATCTAGAGGTTACCTCGAAGAGGAAACTAAATATTTCTTTCATCAATAAAGGTATTGTTATTTTTGGTATCTATTTCTTCTATAGTTTCCTATTACTATTATAATATGTCATTTCCACTCAAAATATTTCTATATTCAGTGATTTCTACTTTGGATCTTCATTTTGATAATAAACAACACCACAAGTGGTATTAGAGCACGTTCCCAAGATGATATTTTTAGAGAATTGTTTTAGGCTAGAGATGTATTTCTGCATCTATAAATAACATAGTGATATCTCCCCCAATTCGGGTTCCAAGCATAGGCCACATGCTCTCTCCAGCCTCAACCTAGATGGCATCTATCTCTACCCTAGTGCAACCCCATGAAGAAACTCGGTAGCAATAAATGCGCCATTACTCGGCCAGTTCCAATATTCAATGTGATTGATATGGAAAGGACCTACAAAATTTCTACAATTATTCAAAGATACTTCAACACAGGAGAAAGTCACAAAAGCGTAGGCCTTGGCTCAGGTCGTACTAGTTCACAGTTAATAGTGGAAGTTTTCCTTAATTGGAAAGGGTAGCCACAACTCACTAGGAAACTAAAGCATTCAATTGGGTTCATTGATGGAGTTACAATGTCAATATTCATTCCCTCTCTCAAATTTCATCCTCAAGGCATATATTCTTTGCCAAGCACTTGGTCCACCCATTTTCATTCCTTCTCTGCCAAAGAGTCGAGAAAGAAAATTTCTTTCTCTGAGATTGGCTTTAATAGAGCTCGTCATATGCTAAATCAAAGAGAAGAAACTCTTAAAAACCTTTACATTTGCTTCTCCAATGACATCACGATGGAAATTGGAAGAGTCAGCAATAGTGGTCATTGTTCCTCTTTGCAGCTTCCTCTCTCGAGGACTCACTGGGATGTTATTAGATCAACATAGACTTATATTACACTCAAACTCCTCCTCCAGCTAGAGATGCCTTAGAGGCTCTGGAGGAAGAAGTCCATCAATCCAAACAAGGAACACATGACAGTGAAGTGGATGCAGAGATGCTAGCATGTATTCCAAACACAAGGTTGTCAAGATCGAGAGAGATGAAATATTGCAGAACCACATATCTTTACTAGCTAGCGCATAAAATCCTTGTTGGGAGCTCTCATGGACAAGCAGGATGTTCTCAATGACCTCTTGATGCAGATGGAATCTATTTAGTTGTAGAACAAGGCTCTAGATAGAAAACTAATTATTCTGGCAGCAAGCACCGCAGGATCGAAGAACTAAGAGATGACAACCTCCAGGTTTTAGAGGCTAATGTCATTCCTCCTCCAACAAATGATCCATGATAAATTCTTTATGTGGTTTTTTTCTGTATAAATTTTGTATCCAATCTTCTAGATATTTGGAAATCAATACTCGGAGATATCATAGGAATTACAAGAAGCTTATATCAAGGATAAGTAATATTTTTTTAAATACCAAAGAAATTAATCTCAATGCTCAGCAATACTGCTGCCAATCGGGCTTCTTGGAAAGCAGGTAGGCAACAAAGAAATTGTAATTTCGCCTTTGTATTTTTGTCCATATTTTTATATATTTTTATAATACAATTAGATAGTTTACAAAAAAAAACATGGTGATATCTCATTCAATAGGTAAATCTATAGTTGGAGAAGAATACACATAGGAAATACAAGAAGTCTCACTTGGTTGGACACCCTTGTAACCCATATTGGTACCCCTTCGACTAGTACCACATTAGATAGCACTTATGTATAGAATTTCACTTTCACATTCACTCGAGTATATTGAAAGTCCCCTAGGTTTCCTAAAACCGTGTTTAGATAATATGATCAATCATATTTCTACTATAGTGCACCAAGAATAACACTTGTGAATATTACTCTTGAGTTCTTGGGTAATCAGTTAATACTTCTAAGAGTATGGTCAAGCCTCCTTAGTTGGTGCCTTGAGAGATTAGGCCAAGTAATACTATTGGATCCTACATGTATATCATAGAGATATCACCTATAACTCCCTTTTTTCTAGGACCTTGGAAACCCTCTCCTCATGTAATGTACCTGACTACCCCTATTCCTGTTGGGATGTTGTGGAATTGGAAATTTCTCAATTTTCCCACTAAATTCATCTTAATAACTAGATTTGATACCATAATTAAATTGTTCTATCTCATATGATACAAATATGTAGAAAAATGACATGCAAACTTATGCATTACTTAAAATAACATATTAAACTATAAATGAAACCCATTCATGAAATGTAACATCAAATTAATCTTATAAATACACAGAAATAACAAAGTTATATCACATAATCCATAACACTTATCTTTATCAAAATGAATAACCAACAAGCTATATATGAGGGACGTTCCTCCCAATCGTAGGCACTATTGCACCAGTTATTTCTACAACAAGATACCCCTAAGGTGGGTCTATGAATCCATAAGGATAAATGAGATCCTATGGTTGGATATAGTTCCCTCACTTAACCCAAAACCCAAATGTTTATGGTATTCTCACTCTCACAATCATCCAAGCTCACCAAATTTGTTTCCTCTTTATCCCACACAACCCATAGAAGTGGATTCCATTCTCTACAATGCAATCCCTTGGGCTATCTCACCTCTTACTTGGGCTCTAGTATAGACCGGTCAAGAAATCTCTTTGTTGGGAGTTATAGATAGGCATCAATAACCTAATTCTCAACCTAAATTTACAACGAAAATATCAACCTTCTATTACATAGTTAAAAAATAGGATTATCACTCCAAGTTGCAATTTGAATGAGGTAGAATGGATTGATCAATTCCACTAAATGCAAGGCACTTTCGGATTCGATATCAAGATTGGGAGTTTAGCCACTTGGCACTCAAATGACTCCACCTAAATACCTTGGCACACATTCCAAAGTCGATTTTTCCTTTTGAGTAAGATAAGTTAAGGTACTTTGGGTTACAAATAAAGTATTATTATTTGGCCTTTGGCCCCTTTGATCCCCCTAATTCCCCTCTCACATTTTCTCTTATGGAATCATAAATCCCCATGTTCATGTACCTCTCATATCACAACCAACAAATGTATTTTATTAATAATTTCAGTGTACATATTTACATAGTTGTCCCCCAACCATATTGTTTGATTTTCATGCTTGATCTTATATATACATATATATATATATATATATATATATATATATATATATATATATATAGTTTAGGTCCTACCCACACCCTTATTTGAGACCTCTCTCAATAGAATCCTTGCACTGAGATAATTATCATGGTACCACTCTCTAGTATGTCTTTTTGTGGACCCACCCACACTACTACTAGGAATCTATCTCAAAATACTAAGGATGCATTGTTAATAACATTGGTACCACTCTCTAGTAACCTTCTGTCTTTCGAACCACATCTCTATAACTAACACTCGAGGAGTAGATATCTCCACCAAAATATCCTCTAAGGAAAGTCTATGTGATGAGTTGCAACACAAGATAGGCTAGAACCACTCATATTCTCAACAAAATATTGATGACATCCATGACAAGCTAGCCAACATAAAGTCACTAGCTAACCAAAATTCCAAACTCATGGTGATGCAGAATTAGATCCTCGCATCACAATCCTTAAGTTATCAATGGTTAGACAAATATCCCCAAAAGGAAGGGGTTGAATCATCCAATCCTATTGGAAATCACTCCAACATTCTTGTTCATGATCAAATGACTTCCATGTGTCATAGATTTCCTAAAGTTGATATAAAACAATTTGATGGGTTTGACCCCATAGGATGAGTCACTCATGTGGAACATTACTTTTCTTGGCATGGCATCACAGATAACTTGATGAAAATTCACATGGATTTCTTATATTCATATCTTGAACATTGGTAATGGTGGCAATGGAATAAGAAATCCCATGGGGGTTATATTTCTTGGACACAATTTTTCTGAGACCTCTATGCATTCTTTGAAATAGACACTCATTATTTGGGAAGAATGACCAATTTTAAAAAATATGGCATAGTCAAATATTCCATCTCATCTTTTGAGTAGTTGTCCATCGACAGTGATGGCATGTTCAATACTTTTTTCAAGGAATGCTTCATCAATGGTATGAAAGAATTTATATGCACACAAGTTTTAATGGCTCATCCTACTACTTAGTTGGAAGCCTCTCAAATATTTCAAGAAGCCTAATAGGTGGTGAATGATCAAATTTCCATTTATTCCCCATCTCTTTCCCATATTTTTTTCCCCCACTAGTCCCTCATTGTCCTCTCCACCCATAAAAATAGACAAGTTAAACCAAGTCAAAATTATGGAACACTAATTGAAAGGTCTCTACTAAAAATATGATGAGAAATATTTACTTAGACATAAATGTATGGAGAAAAAACTATTTATGGCTATTTCAAAGAACATTTATGATGATGAAGCGAAGGTTGTACCCCCAGAGGCCCTTTGTCCATATGTTGAATACATTACCCCATGTAGTTTGCAAGATGTTAAATAAAAAATCTCCCTACATTCCTTGACTTGTATTTTTACTCCCCAAAACCTCAAATCGATTGGCTACATCGAACATCACAAATTTATTATCTTAATTGATAATGATAGCACCCATAACTTCATTCATCGACATATATCCCAAGAAACCCACTATTGCATCCATGTTGTGAAGAACTTCCAAATCATGATTACTAATAGAGGTTCTATGAAATTTGGTGGTTGCTATGAAAATTTGATGCTTCAAATGGGTGATGATTCCCTAAAAACTCACTTTTTTATATTGAAATGGGAAATTGTGACATTTTCTTGGGTGTTGAATGGTTACAAACATAGGTCCCATCACAATGGATTTCCCTAAGTTATACATGATTTTCCAACAAGATGGGCATAACTACACTTTCAAAGGAATTATTGTCGACTCTCTAGATATCATCAGCTCCCACCATATGGAAAATATTTTTTTAAATGGGAATTCATGCATTATGGTTCAATTCCATGTCATTCAAGCCTTTGAGACACTTTCTCAACCCATTCATATTAACACGTAGTTAGTCTTGGCCAAACACCAACCCATATTTTTATCCACAAGGAATACTACCCTCCTGAGGTGAGCATGATCATTCTATTGCACTCATACCAGATAGCGTCCCACCAAGTGTATGCTTATATCACCATCCATTTGGAAAAAAATGAAATATAAAAGATAGTTTAGGAGTGTCTAGTCATTGTTGTCATCCACACTAGGAGTTTCTAGTCATTGTTGTCATCCACCCTAGTACCAGCCTGTATTCACCATTGATTGTCATGGACCTTAATAAATAAGGCACTTGGCACAAGTTTCCTAACTTCTTAGCCCTAAACAATCTAATAGTCAAGGATAAGTTTCCCATTCGCTTCATTCAGGGCCTTTTGGATGAACTCACGGGTGCTTTATTCTTCACCAAAATTGATCTCCACTCAAGATACCACCAAATTCACTTGAAAGAGGATATTCAAAAAACTAATTTTTGCACTCATGAAGACCATTATGAGCTCTTGGTGATGCCTTTTGGCCTTTTCAATGCACCTTCCACCTTCTATAGTCTCATGAACCAAATATATAATCCTTGTTTATGTCATTTTGTCCTTGTATTTGTTTTAAGACATCATTATCTATAGTAAAACTGGAAAGCCCATGTACCCATATGGATCAAGTTTTACAACTACTTGATGATTATGAACTCTTCCTTAAACAATCCAAATGTTCCTTTAGTGTCTTCTAAGTGGAATATTTAGGGTATTTTGTTAGTCAAAATGGTGTGTCTATGGATCCAAAGAAAATTGAAGTGATGAAGGATTGGCCTTGCTTCAAAAATATTGAAAGTTTAAGAGATTTTTTTCGTCTCATTGTTTATTACCAAAATTTCATAATGAGATATGGTAATATTATAGCTTCCCTCACAACCTTGGAAAGACATCATAGAATGGGACTTCCAGGACTTGAATAATTCTATCTACACCACCCCAATACTCACTATGCTTTACTTCACTAAAATAGTTTTCTTGGAATGTGATGCCTCGGGTAAAGGCATCAGAGCAATACTCATGCAAGAGGGGTGAAATTTGGCACCGAAAAACAACTCTATGAGAGGCACTTGGGAAAATCAACTTATGAAAAGGAGATTATTGATATATTGCACACTCTAGATATCTAGCCTTCATACTTACTCAAGAAATGTTTCCAAATTAAAACATGTCATTGCAGCCTAAAATATTTCCCGAAGCAAAGGATTGCTTCCCTTAAGAAAAAAAAATCGTCACCAAAATGTTGGTAAATGACTATGAGATAATTTATAACAAGAGTAAGGAGAATGTGGTAGCAGATTCTCTCTCTTACAAATATGAAGAGTAAGGCCTCTTCTTTTCACTTTCCATCACAGTATAAAATTGGTTGAATGATGTCTCAAATAATGGTTAATAGATCCCAAGATCACTGACATGATCCAACCACTTCAAATGTGATGCAGGAGCATCTTCAACAAGCACACGTGGAGAGACAACTCAGTCCCTTAGCTCACCTTTGAATCAATTTAGAATCTTAATGTTGATGTTTCTTGCAAATCTTTTTTTTTTTGAACTGGTTGAAAACTGAAGAAGATCAAAACACTTGGGAGTTTAATGATCATGAGTGATCTGGGAGTTGAATGATCACAAGTGATCTGGGAGTTTCACTCCTAGAATTTAATGTAACAGAACTTAAGTGGTAGTTATTTTTTTTTCTGGAGTAGATAGGTAGTCGGAGGGAACCCTAATATCCCTTTGGGATAAGTAGGAGTGTTGTACACCCAAATGAGGCTGCTGAACATGGAGGATAGTGGAAATTTGTTGGGAGATAGATAAATTTTAATTGTTTCTTTTCAAAGCCGTAGCCGTTTTTACATTGAGTGAAAATAATAGAGGAAAATTGATCCAAATGTGTGTGGAGTTGTTGTTGCTAAATTCTTCCTTGTTATTTTATGTTTCCATGAATGAATGAGTTATGTTATTGAGAATATGATATTGTGAAGTATTGGAATAAGTTTCAAATCATTTATCTTCGTTGAGTTCATGCAAGGTGTGCATATAGTCTGCAAGGAGTGCATTGACGGAGTCTGTTTTCACTCAAAAGCTCAAAAGAGATGGCGTGAAACTTCCATTTGCAAGGAGTGCAAAGGGACTGTTGCAAGGTGTGCACAGTCACCCGCAAGAAGCTAAGTCTTGCGTAATAATTTGTTTCAAGGAGTGCATAGATTCGAAGTTCGACTACGTGTCGAATTAACCCTCTAAGGAGTTAAAGGGTTTGATAAATAAATCTCATGAGAGATAGCGAGAGAAATATTCAAAGGGAGTGAATCTCTAAAGGTTTCATGAGTTATCGGTCAAGATCCATCCAGGAGGGAGTGAGATCGTTACAGATCGTTGGATCTGGGAAAAGCACACGAGTTTTAAGTCATTGTGTGCACACAAGAGCGAGGAATTCACCGAGGTCTTGAAGAGGTTAAGGATCGTCCATCATCTAGGGGGCCTGGTGGAGTAAGATCTACAAATCTGGAGCGAAAGAACCTCAAAATTTTTGTAGATAAGGAGAAAGAGAAATCGTCGAAGAGTCGAAGGTCAAAGTAGATTTTGGTCGTTGGTTGCCAGGAGGTACATGTCAACAGATCTAAGACTTCGGGTAAAGTCACTTTGGAAGATTTCAATTGTGGAGTGTGAAAAAAATCCTGAAGCCCCAAAGGCTGAAGTAGATCACAACTTTCTGTTACAAAGAACACGTGGCAGTAATCCATCAACTTTGGGTGGAAAAACTCCGAGATAAAGTGGGTGTGAAGGAGTTGAAAACTCTCAAAGCCCGAATAGTCGAAGTGAACTATGACCATCAGATCCTAAAGGAAACGCATCAACAGATCATGAGCTCCAGGTGAAAGCACTTTGGGAGAAGGCAAAGGTGGAAGGTTTGAAACTTCTAAAGCCCGAAGATCCGAAGGAGTTTGTGTTCATCAATCTATGTAACAAAAAATCGACGGTGGGGAACCATTGCGGAGCATAGAGGTGAAATTAGCGGACGTGTTAGTTCTGAGCCCGCTATTCACCGATGTCGTTGATCTCGTCAAATTGGAGTTTCAACGACCACGATTAGACTGGGTTGGGAGAGAAATTTTATGATTGCGAAGATTGAGTCCTCCAATAAAGAGCGAGCATGTTGGTGCCCAAAAATCAATGTGGACTGTCGATCAATGATAAAATCAGTAACGGTTGGATCATGACCATGAAAACCTGAGGGACGACAAAAGGTGATTAGACAAGATCGAGGTGGGTACCATATGACATGCCCCTCGGCTAATAACAGGAGTTGTGTTTGATTTAGTTTGATACTAGTAAGGTATCGAGGAGCTAATCCAGATCAAGGAGATTAATATCCTTGACAGGGAGGTCGCGCAACCCCGAGGGAGAGTAGGGGGTTATGCATAAAGTTGTATCAGAGCATGAAATTGTTTTTGGGTAGCGAAGAAGAGCTCGAATTTGTACTCTGTTTGTGAGAAATAGTCAGCACAATGCCATCGAGGAGACGTGTGGAGCTGCCTATATCGAATTGCGTTGTCGAAAGAGAAATGAGAGAGATTCGTGCAAGATTAGAGGCAATGGAAGCAGTGCAGAGGAGAGCACCTAATGTTGGGGACAATAGTGATGCAGAAAGTGAAGAAATAGAAGTTGAATAAGCTACAGGGAAAAATGTTTCCGAGGAATTATTTCTGAGAGCGGTTGTTAAATTGGGAGCTAGAGCGAAGATACACATCCCAATGTATGAACGCAACTTGGATGTTGAAGAATTGTTGGATTGGATAATATCCATGGAAAAATATTTCGACTATGAAGATGTTGATGAGGAGAAGAAGGTGAGACATGTTGTCACCAGGTTGAAAGGACATGCATCATTGTGGTGGGATTAAGTGCAGGATGAGAGGATAAGAAAAGTCAAGCAGAAGATAAAGAATTGGGACAAAATGGTAGCCAATCTGAAGGCTAAATTCATACCCAAAGGTTATCAGATAAATCTATTCAGGAAGTTGTAGAACCTGAGATAGAAGAGTATGATAGTGAAAGAGTACACAGAGGAGTTCTATGAGCTGAATATCAGGACTAGAAAATGAGAGAAGGATGAGGAAAAAGTTTCCAAGTATATAAATGGCCTGGGGTATGAAATTCAGGATGATATCAGCATGATGTCAATGAGGACAGTAGAAGATGCTTACCAGATTGTTCTTAAGGAAAAGGAGAAGTTGACCAAGAAACAGAGTCAACAAAACAGAGGTAGGAGCCCAAGCAAAGTCAAGGGAGTTTCCCATGACAAGGCACATAAACCCAAAGACGAGACTGAGAAACCGCATAGTCACTCAGAAAGAGGAGGAAGTTCTCGAGGAAGACAAAGTGGTGGAAGAAATTCTTCTAGAGGAAGAGGAAGAAACAGAGGAGGAGAGATAAGATTTTATCCCTATGGAATGACAAGACACATGTCTTGGGAATGTCTCAAGAAAAAGAAATAAGGAGGTGAAGCTCACATTTCAGAAGCTCAGAAACTGAATGTTGAAGCAAAAAGACCAAAAGATGGAAGATCCCTAATGTTGAAGAAGGTTCTCTTGAAACCAGAGCGAGAGGTTGAAAATCTAGTGCAGAGGAATAGTTTGTTCAGGACTACTTGCAAGACTAAAGACATAGTATGCAAGGTGATAATTGACAGTGGAGGCACTGATAATATAGTATCCACGGAGATGGTGGATAAATTGGAGCTAGAGACAATTGCACATCCAAATCCATATAAATTCTCATTGTTGCTGAAAGGACACCAGGTAATGGCCACTAAAGAATGCCTTGTCGAAGTTAAAATAGGAGGATATAGAGATGAAATTATGTGTGATGTGATTCCCATGGATTTATGTCATATTTTGTTGGGAAGACCATGGAAATTTGATAGGAATGTCATTCATGATGGGAGAAAAAATACTTACACCTTGGAGAAGAATGGTAGAGCACACATGTTGTTGCTAATAGAGGAGAATAAAGTAAAAGAAGAATCTATCACAAGCATACTTCTCATGAGTGGGAAGGAACTCTTGAGTGAATTCAAGAAGGAACAGGAGATGCAGTTTGATGTGGTGAGGAAACCCAGAGTTGTCCTTACAAGTACTTCTATGGATGATTTGCCTGAAGAATTTTAGGAGCTATTGGAGAATTTTGTTGGCATAGTAGTGGATGAGTTTCCTAACTCATTGCCACCCATCAAAAGTATCAGCCATCATATTGATATGATACTAGGAGCAAGTCTGTCAAAAAATAAGCATATAGATTGACACCTCAAGAGAATGAGGAGGTAAAGAAACAAGTCCAGGAATTATTAGACAAGGGTTTGGTCAAAGAAAGCTTGAGTCCATGTGCAATACCAATTGTGTTGAGTCCAAAGAAGGATGGAGGATGGAGAATGTGTACAGACTCAAGAGCCATAAACAAGATCACCATTAGGTATAGATTTTCTTTGCCAAGAGTGGATGACTTAATGGATTGTTTAAGTCGGGAAAATTTATTTTCTAAGATAGATTTGAAAAGTGGATATCACCAAATAAGGATGAGAGAAGGTGATGAGTGGAAAACAACCTCTAGGACAAATGAGGGGTTGTATGAGTGGCTTGTTATGCCATTTGGCTTAACAAATTCCCCAAGTACTTTTATGAGACTGATGAATGAATTATTGAAAGATTTCATTGGCAAGTTTTTGATTGTGTATCTGGATGATATACTGGTCTTGGGTCAGACTAAAGAAGAGAATTTGAGACATCCAACATTGGTGATGAGGATATTGTAGTAGGATAAGTTGTTGATTAATCTGAAGAAGTCCTCTTTTATGAAGACATAACTCATTTACTTGGGTTTCATAATCTCTTCAAATGAATTGAAGATGGATCCAGAGAAGGTGAAAGCAATCAAAGAATGGCCATCACCAAGAAGTATATTTGAAGTGAGAAGCTTCCATGGATTAGCGAGTTTCTATCGGAAGTTCATCATAAATTTTAGTGGAATTTGTGCACCAATGATGGATATAGTGAAGAAGAGGCACAAGTATTTTAAATGGACAGGAGAATCTGAGAAAAGTTTCAATATATTGAAGGAGAAGATAACAGAACAACCAATTTTGGTCTTGCCAAATTTCGGGAAGACATTTCAAGTAAGGTGTGATGCGAGTGGAGTTGTAATTGGAGAAGTTTTGAGCCAAGATAATACCTGCATGTTTCATATTTCAATGAGAAGCTGAATGAGACTAAGGGATAGTACTCCACATATGATAAATAATTTTATGCTATAATTCAAGCCTTGAAGAAATGAAGGCACTACCTTGTTCCAAAGGAATTTGTCTTGGACATCAATAACCAAGCTTTACAATTCATAACCAGATAGGAGAAGTTAAACCAGAGACATGCTAAGTGAATAGAATTTATGCAAAATTTCACTTTTGTCATTAAACATATTTCTCATAATGCTAACAAAGTTTTTGATGCATTGAGCAGGAGATGTTTGATTCTGCAGGAATTTCGGGTCAATACCTTGGGGTTTGAACATCTTAAGGATATGTATCATGATGACCCAAATTTTAAAGAAGCATATGAAGCATGTGAAAAACCTATGCTCAGAGATAGAATCCAGTGGACAAATTATATGATTCAATATGGATTTGTGTTTAAAGGTTTCCAATTGTGCATACCGAGGTGCTCAATGAGAGAAAATCTGCTGAAGGAAAAACACAATGGGGGTATAGTAGGACATTTCGGCCATGACAAGACATTTTCACAGTTGAATAGTTCATACAATTGGCCAGGTATGAGAGCATAGGTGGAGAATTTTGTGAGCAAATGTAAGATTTGCCAGTATGCAAAAGGAAGGAAACATAACATTGGATTGTATCAGGCACTACCTATTACAGATAGGCCTTGGGATGCAATAAGAATGGATTTTGTGTTGGGATTTCCAAGAACCCAAAGGGGAAGTGATTCCATATTTGTTGTGGTTGATAGATTCTCAAATATGGCACACTTTATCCCATTCCAGAAGACAAATGATGCAACACACATTGCAAATTGTTTTTTCAAGGAAGTTGTGAGACTTCATGGGTTGCCCAAGAGTATTGTCTCAGATAGGGACACTAAATTTGTTGGTCATTTCTAGAGAACATTATGGAAGAAGATGGGGACAAAATTGTCTTTTAGTTCATCATATCAGCCTCAAACAGATGGATAGACAGAGGTGCTAAATCAGAGCTTGGGAAATTTATTGAGGAGTTTGGTCACTAAACATCATAACTAGTGGGATCAAATTCTGTCACAAGAAGAGTTTGCATACAATGACTCAGTGAACATAAGTACATGAAAAATTCCATTCCAAATAGTGTATGGAATGAAGCCAAGAGGAGTATCAGAATTGAGAGATCTGGAGCAGAGTGAATTCAAAAGCGCTGGAGCAAAAGACTTCATTGCAGAAATGTAGAAGCGTCATAATCAGATCAAGGGGCAGTTGTAGAATAGAAATGCAAAATTGATCATCATAGGAGAGAATTTTAGTTTGAATTGGGAGATCAATTCTTAGCACACCTAAGAAAGGAAAGGCTCCCAACGAGGACATACAACAAGCTAAAGCTGAAAAATATAGGACCATGCAAGATCCTAAAGAAATTTGGTGCCAATGCTTATGAGATAGAGTTGCCAAAGGATGTGGGCATATCACCCATATTCAACATTTCAAACCTTTATCCTTATAGGGAAGACGATGTGAAAGAATCAGAAGATGAGAAAGAGATTTAGTGGGAGAAAAAGATGCATGTAGCAAAAAAGACACATATGGAGAAGATCATTGATCATAGGATTGACAAGAAGACCAGGCGAAAGACATATTTTGAGTATTTGGTAAAGTGGGAGGGACACCCAGTAGAAGATGCCAGTTGGGTAAATGAAGTTGATATCTAGAGGCATGTAAAATCATTGCAGGACCTCATGGAAATGAGTCCATGATTTTTTGTCCAGGGGAGTATGATGTAGGAGCATCGTAAGAAATCACACATAGAGAGACATCTCAGTGTCTTAGTGCGCCTTTGAATCAATTTAGAATCTTAACACTGGCGTTTCCTGCAAATCTTTTTTTTTTGAACTAATTGAAAAATAAGAAGATCAAAACGCTTGGGAGTTGAATGATCATATGTGATTTGGGAGTTTCACTCCTAGACTTTAATGTAAAGGAACTTAAGTGGTAGTTAGTTTTTTTCTGGAGTAGATAGGTAGTTGGAGGGAACCCTAAGAGCCCTTTGGGATAAGTAGGAGTATTGTACGTCCAAATGAGGCTGTTGAACATGGAGGATAGTGGAAATTTGTTAGGAGATAGCTAAATTTTAATTGTTGCTTTTCATATCTGTAGTCATTTTTACATTGATTGAAAATAATAGAGGAAAATTGATCCAAATGTGTGTGGAGCTGTTGTTGCTAAATTCTTCCTTGTTATTTTATGTTTCCATGAATGAATGAGTTATGTTATTGAGCATATGATACTGTGAAGTATTGGAATAAGTTTCAAATTGTTTCTCTTCGTTGAGTTCATGCAAGGTGTGCATATAGTCTTCAAAGAGTGCATTGACGGAGTCTGTTTCGACTCAGAAGCTCAGAATATATAGTGTGAAACTTCCATTTGCAAGAAGTGCAAAGGGATTTCTGCAAGGTGTGCACAGTCGCCCGCAAGAAGCTAAGTCTTGTGTAAGAATCTGTTGCAAGGAGTGCATAGATTTGAAGTTTGAATAAGTGTCAGAGTAACCCTCTAAGGAGTTAAAGGGTTCGAGAAATAAATCTCAAGAGAGATAGCGAGAGAAATCTTCAAAGGGAGTGAAGATCTAAAGGTTTCAGAAGTTATTAGTAAAGATCCATCCAGGAGGGAGCGGGATCATTCCAGATCATTGGATCTGGGAAAAGCACATGAGTTTTAAGTTGTGGTGTGCACACAGGAGCGAGGAATTTGTCGAAGTCCCGAAGAGGTTGAGGACTATCCATCATCCATGGAGACAAGTGGCATAAGATATACAACTCCGGAGCGGAAGAAATTCTGAAGTTTTGTAGATAAGGAGAAAGAGAAATCATCGAAGAGTCGAAGGCCGAAGTAGATCCTAGTCGTTGGTGACCAGGAGGTACGTGTTAATAGATCTGAGACTTTAGGGAAGGTCACTTCGGAATATTTCAATTATGGAGTGTGAGAAAAATTCTGAAGCCCTAAAGGCTGAAGTACATTGCAACCGTCTGTTGTGAAGAACACGTGGCAGAAATCCATCGACTTCGGGTGGAAAAAATCTGGGAGAAAGTGAGTGTGCAGGAGTTGAAAACTCTTGAAGCCCGAATAGCCGAAGTGAACTGTGACTGTTAGATCCTGAAGGAAACGCATCATCAGATCGTGAGCTCCGGGCAAAAGCACTTCGAGAGAAGGCGAAGGCGGAAGGTTTGAAACTTCTAAAGCCCAAAGAGCTGAAGGAGTTTATGGTCGTTGATCTATGTAACAAAAAATCAACGGTGGGTAACCATTGCGGAGAACGGAGGTGAAATTAGAGAATGCGCTAGTTCTCAGCCCGCTATTCACTGATGCCATTGATCTCATTGGATTGGAGTTTCAACGGCCATGATTAGACTGGGTTGGGTGAGCACTTTTCTGATTATGGAGATTGATTCCTCCGATAAAGAGTGAGCACATTGGTGCCCCGCAATCACTTTGGATTTTCGATCAACGAGAAAATCAGTAACTATTAGATCATGATCGTGAAAACCTAAGGGATGGAAAAAGGTGATTAGACCAGAGCGAGGCGGTTACCATATGACCTATGCCTTGGGTAATAACAGGACCTGTGTTTGATTTAGTTTGATACCAGTAAGGTCTCGAGGAGCTAATCCATCTCGAGGAGATTAAGATCCTTGACCGGGAGGTCGCGCAACATCGAGGCAGAGTAGGGGGTTCTGCATCAAAATGGAACCCCATGCATATTAGAGATACACTTGGAAAATGAAGATATTATCTATAAAAGGGTGTCATTATTTGAAGAAGTCAACATTTAAATCACAAGTGTTATCTAAACTACATTCTTCTCCCACAACCAGTCATTTTGAGTTTCATAAAACATATGAAAGGGATCAAATTGTTCATTTTTATGGGAATACATGAAGAAATACATCCACGGCCTTTTGGCATACCGTGGCATTTTCCAACAACACAAGGAAGAGATATTTCTATGGATTTCATTGTAGGGTTACTAAAATCAGTAAATAAATCTATAATAATGATTATGGTTTATCTGCTTTCCAAATATGCTCACTTTGGTTCTCTCCAACACCCCTTCAAGGCCTCTATGGTCACTCAAGTATCCATGGATAATATCTTTAAATTCGATGGTATGCCACACTTAATTGTGATGGAATCTGACCCTACTTTCACTAGAAATTTCTAGCAAGAGATGTTTAGTCTCTAGGGAACTCAATTGAATCTCAACATTGCATATCACCCCCAAAATGATGGTAAAACTAAAGTTGTCAACAAGTTCTTGGAAGCATATTTGAGGTTCTTTACTTCAAAGGGACAATCTCAATGGGTCCAGTAGTTAACTCTAGTTGAATGATAGTATGATACAACTTATCATGTTTCCACCAAATATTTTGCCACAGTGGTCTCTTAAAAAATTTTGATGTGAAACAACCTCTATTAAAAATCAAACTCATAATATTCAAAGGGAATTTCATAAATCAAACTCATAATATTCAAAGGGAATTTCATGACACACTTGGTTTTTGGACAAATCTCAATCCTCAAAGTCAATCCATCTCTTAAAAATTATTAATGTGAAACAACTTATATTAAAAACCAATCTCATAATTTTTAAAGAGAATTTCATAAGTCACTTAAAAGTCAAACTCATAATACGGAATTTCATAAGACACTTGGGTTTTGGACAAATATCAATCCTCAAAGTCAATCCATCTCTTAAAAATTATTAATGTGAATCAACTTATATTAAAAATCAATCTCATAATTTTTAAAAAGAATTTCATAAGTCACTTGGGTTTTGGATAAATATCAACCCTCAAGGAGTTGAAAGTCAATCCATCTCTTAATTTGATGTCAAATGAACTCTATTAAAAATTAATATCATAATATTTAATGATAATTTTATAATTTATTTGGGTTTTGAATAAATCTCAATCCTCAAGCTCAAAGTTAAAGGTTCACTGATTTATAATTGTCTTCAAGACCATAATAAACTTTCCACCCTCTATTTATCTCTTTCTCAATGTTATAATTATAGTTAAGCTTGTGATAAAGATTGATTCTGAGATATTTGTATGAAGTCACTTCTTATAACCTATTGTTGTCATACACAAAACCTATGTAAGTAATCTTTTTGGATTCGATTATCATAACTTTGTTTTGTCAGTGTTAAGAATCACACATGAAATAAATAAAAAATCCTTGACAATTTTTAGTTACTTGTGAATATCATAGGAACTCCTTTCCATAAGATCGATATCATCAACATAAAGAAGAATGATGATGACTATACCAATTAAATTCATTCCAACACAACCTCCTTCCAAACAACCCTCTAACTTATCAATGTATATGCCAAAAAGGGCAGGGGATAGGGAACACTCATTCTTAACTACTATATTACAATTAATTTCTTCTAACCAGCCTTCACTGTTCCTAAACTTAGAAATAAAGTTCTCATACAACCTTATTGTAGAAACTCGTAACTCGAAAGTAATTTTTATCTCTTCTAATCTATTTGAAAGGTTAGTTTTGGGAACTATGTCAAATGATTTTCTAAAGTCAACAGCGCAACACGAGAGATTAGTTTTATTATTGTAACCCTCCTTCACCATGATCATAAGCATAACAAGGTGTTCCATAGTTTAATTATATCTCCTAAATTTGACCCAACCTTTAGCTCCTTTTTTGTGTCTTTGTAGCCACACATTTATCTTCTTTATAGAATAATTCCATATAACTTGCTAGAATGGGGCTGATCATAATGGTCCTAACATTAGAGGGATTGTTTTATCCCTTCTTTTGAAAATAAGAACAATGAGGTTGTGAGTCCAAGGTTTATGGAAACCCTACTTGATTACTAAATTGAAGTGCTTGTCCATGTGAGGAATGAGGATGGGTCCTTTAATTTTTAATATTTTTGTTTGGTGGCCTTCAATGTCCTTATCTTCTCTTTTGGAAATCACTCAACCCCAAACTCTATGTCTTCTAAAAGAAAAACTTATTCCTCTGTAAAAAGGATTTGAATGGTGTCCATGACCTCAAAGGATTCATAAAACTTTTTAAAGTAGGAATTCCATTCCCCAATAGAATTGTATCATTTTCTTTAGTTTTATGAGTTAGAATATATAATTAAGTGAAGACTAAATTAATAATAATAATGTGTCACTAAGCTAAGGATAATTTGTTCTTAAATTTCTTATAAGTTGAAAGCATTTTTACAACACATTCAAATAAGTACAATTTACAAGTGTGACACCATAGTGATTAAGCTATGTATTTTCATGTAGGAATTTGACCTCTAAAGTCTAAGAAGGCAAGGAAACACATCTTAACCATTACTCTGACTCAATATAATTATTTAGAAATCAATTTCTCCTCAAATTTGAATATAATAATATTTCTAATATTATAATTATTTTGTAAAATGATCTCTTATAATTTTTTCCCTGGAATAAATTTTATTTTATTCTTAAAGAAAATAAATTTACATTTTATAAAATACATGGACCCATATATTGGATGCCACTATAAAACTTAAAAAAAAAACTCAATAATACCTCAAGGAACATATAACTTGCCCAATATTCATGCCTAGTACCGATTACAATAAGTGATGAAAATATGAGCCTACTACAAAGACCGCTAAACCAATGGACAATCATGCTAAGAAGTGAGAACTAGAGGATGAGGGTCTTCAATAAAGGGCTTGTGGAAATATTCAAAATGTTGGTCATTCCTATCTTCAGATCCACCAGAAGGCTTAGACAATGGATGTGCCTCCAAGTTGCCTTCCCTCTTAACATGCTCGACATATACCATATCAAAAGCATACATGATCATGTATACTTCCTCAAGAAGAAAGTGAAACTCTAAATTATGACAAGTGTTGTGATTTCCTTGCCAATTAATAATAACCATTGTCAATTAATAATAATCATTGAGTCTCCCAAAATTTGAAGAGAATTTACTCCTTTCTCTAATGCAAAGAGTAGAAGGAGCTTGAAAGACATTAATTCAATATAGTTGTTTATATATATATATATATTATAAATTATTAATTTTTATATTTATTAATATTTATTAATTAAACTGTGTAAATGTAAATAAAAAATAAAAAACAATGTTTCCATGTTACATGAATCGCATGGTTTTTAGTTAATAAAAATATATATAAAGTTAAAAAATATATATCAATAATACATGCAAAAGATGCCTTCACCAAGTATTATAAAATATAAATAATACATGCAAAAGATGCCTTCACCAAGGATTTCCCCACAGTGGTTTTTTAAAAATTATCGATGTGAAACAACCTCTATTAAGAACCAATCTCATAACATTTAAAGAGAATTTCATAAACCCCTTGAGTTTGGGACAAATCTCAATCCTCAAAGTCAATGCATCTCTAAAAAATTATTGATGTGAAACGACTTATATTAAAAACCAATCTCGTATTTTTTAATGAGAACTTCACGAGCCACTTGAGTTTTGTACAAATCTCAATCCTCAACCGGTCTCATGTTAATCCAAAGCCTATAAATTCCCAAATTTGATATCCATATCACACATTTGCACATCCGCACTGCAGGGAGATGTCTTCTACAATGGATGTGCAGACCCAACAGCTCCGTAGTAGTATTGAAAAGCTCATGTCCAATGGAATAAATAACCTTCAGGTTCAGGACAGATATATCCTGCCTCCCCGTGAACGCCCACAGATGTCTGAGATCTCTTCCTCTCAAAGCATCCCCGTGGTAGACCTAAAAGACCTGGATGGCCCCAACAGAGCAACAGTAGTCCACGAAATTCGACGTGCATGTGAAGAGGATGGTTTCTTCCAGGTACACAGCTCAATTCCTTACCAACAATTCTCCCTCCCGTTAATGCTTATACTTTTGGTTGATTTTTTATCAGACTCGCAGACTTTTGAGTCTATACCTCTCTGTTGATATGCTGATATTGATATAGTAACTGGGCAAGTTTCATATCTGAGTGACCATATTTTTTGTTGATATCAGATAGTGAACCATGGCGTGCCCGAGAATGTGATGAAAAGCATGATGGGGATAGCCAAAGAGTTCTACGAAATGCCCGTTGAAGACCGAGCATGCCTCTACTCAGAGGACATAAAGAAGCCAGTCCGGCTTTCTACAAGCTTCAATATTAGCAAAGACAAGGTTCTCAACTGGGTGGACTATCTCATTCAGCCTTGTCATCCTCTGGAGGAAGTCATCGGCTCTTGGCCTGAAAAACCTGCAGCCTACAGGTAATCAGCAAAATTTTGTCTATCATACAATATCTTCATGCACTAGAATTGATTCATCTTAACCCACTATGCAAAAGTATAATTGGTTTGACTTGAACTTTTGTTACAGGGACATTGCTGGCAAGTACGCTGGTGAGGTGAGAGCGCTGATATTAAGGCTGCTGGCTACAATCTCAGAAGCTCTAGGGCTAGATTCCGATTACTTGAATAAAATCCTTGGAAAACATAGCCAAGTGATGAGTATAAATTACTATCCTTCATGCCCAAACCCTGATCTTACTCTTGGTGTAGCAAAACATTCAGATGGATGTGCCATCACTGTGTTAATGCAAAGCGATGTCGGTGGCCTGCAAGTATTAAAAAATGGAAAGTGGGTTGCTGTAGAACCCATAGCTAACGCGTTCGTGGTCAATTTGGGAGATCAGCTGCAGGTGAAAAAAGAAAAAGCAGATCTATATAGTTTTCCCTCTGTTGAAGAATTTGATGGTATTCATTCATCTCTGTTCTAAGTATTGATTCAATTTGTTTTGTGTGTGATTTGAATAATAGGTTGTGAGCAATGGGAGATTTAGGAGCGTCGAGCATCGAGCAGTAACGAATATGTACACTTCACGCATATCAATTCCCACTTTCTATAATCCTGGAGTCGAGGCTTTTATAGCTCCTGCAAGCACCATGGTGGATGAACAGCAGCCGGCTTTGTATAGAGGATATAAATTTGAAGAGTTTTGGGGAGCTTTCTGGAGCCAGGGATTAAAGGGAAAGAGTGTGCTGGATAGTTTCAAGGTCGAATGAACAATCATTTCTGTTGTTTGGTAGAGCCATCAAGAATTTCAATAAGCATTTAGCATATGCGTCCCACCATGAACGTGTTCATTCAATACGGTGATCCGCATCGATGTAATGTGGAAGTTTTTTGTACAGAGATGTACAGAAATGAAACCTATCTAACCTGCAATTCATTGCTACCTATTAATGAATCCAAATAGAAAAAATAGTGTTTATGACGTATGGTTTTTGTGTTTATGACCTATGGTTTTTTGTTAGTTGGAAGGAAGAATCTTCTACCAATTGGGCATAATATTTTATCATTTAGTGTAGCGACTGTATAATTTTCTAAGTTAA
>ML780965.1:700844-738501 GCA_009831015.1 Picea engelmannii
GGTTTTTCCTAGGAACCATGTCAAAAGATTTTCTAAAGTCAACAAAACAACAAAAAAGATTGGTTTTAGTATTGCGGAACTCCTCTACAATGATCCTAAAGGTAACAAGATGGTCCACAGTTGAATGATATCTCCTAAACCCGGTCTAGCCTTTAGCTCTTTTACTGCAATTATATATATATATATATATATATATATATATATATTGTAATTTATTCACACTCTATATATTAGAGTATGAAAATATTGTAAAAAAATGTTTATTGGGTTGATTTAATCAACATCAATATATCAGTTTGTCTATGAATCTGTAAAATTTGAATCTTTTGAAGTTATAAAACATGAAATAATAAATCCTAGATATGTCTGATAAGAGGTGTGCTAACTTTTTCTTATCATAAAAAGAATTGTAAAGAGGTGGAGCAAAATCTTCAAATCCTTTGAGACTGAAAAAAGAATTAATTAAACCAAAAGGAATGAGAAAATTAATTTAGAGGAGGGTGTTCCTCAACGACAGATACTTGAGATTGAGAAAAATCTAGGTTGTTTAGGTTCAGTCCAACAATCTTTTCTGCTATCGAGTTAATTTTGTGGTTTACCAACTTTATCTACAACAACATGTCATCCAACTGTAGTAAAATCTCTTGGTGCACCTCATTCCTTTCAACCAAGACTCGACCCATCAACATCTTGATATTCTAGTAGATGTCAATGGAATTTTAGGTATTGGGACTCCCTTGCGTGTGTAGTTCCTGAGTATGGTATCCAAGAACTGATAGTGTTCACAACCTCTTTGTCAAGAAGAAAATTCTAAAGGACTCTGCCTCAGCTAGGTCAATTTTAGCTCTGATCTCTGGTAGGGTGTGAATTTGGTAGGCCTCGACGAAGTCCTCTGCTACTGATATAAGTTGTGAGCCCGAAGAGAGACAAGACAATCTTTCTTTGGAGCAACAAGACACGCTGTCTTTGGAGCGATGGGATGAGCTTCCCCTGGCCATGTTCGAGAGCGGGATGAAGGATGAGAAATGAATACATAGTTGGAAGAGAGACTTGGGTTCATAGGGGGGTGAGAGAGAAATCGGGAGCACAGAAGGCGAGATGGAGGAGCCAAGTGAATGAGGAGACCATGGAAGGAAGAATAAAAAGGAGTCATATCATCACAAAGGTGAAGTACAGAGCCAACAACAGTCCATAATCAAAGTCGTAGGGATCCTTACTATGACTGAAGGAGCCTCATGTTGGTCAACTAAGAGGGGGGGGGTGAATTAGTTGTTACTGTGCTTAAAAAATTATTCTTATTTTAAACTCTTTTCAAAGCACTCAACGAAAATCACAATAATGCAGGGAAATAAGCAATACAACATTCAACATCAGTCACACATATGAGATACCCTTAGACAAATATTTCCCCAGAAAACACATAAAGGGTAAAAACCTCTTATTTTTTATATGATAAGTAATCTTTACATTCTTTACATTATCATACATATGAGCACCAAATCATAATGAGGCTACAACCTTTGTTTTGCAAACTTCTACTTGCTAAGAGCACCAACTCTCTGGTTTCTCTAGCACCAACTAGAAGGAAGCACGAACTCCCCAAGTGTTCCAGCACCAATTGGATGGAAGCACCAACTTCCATTCATACAGGCACCAACCTACATAACAGAGAACAACAATTCTCCCTTGCACCACCCTGCCACCCTGGTTTCTCTAGCTGCAACCAGATGGAAGCTACAACTCCCTGCGTTCAAGCACCCACTTGAACCTCTGAGGACAACTGCCCTCCCTAGCACCTCCCTACCACCCTGAAATATAAATCTTTGCTAATAACACTTATTACAGTGATATAAAGTTCTTCAAAAACTTACCAGTCTCATCACTAATCTGCTACACTGCGTTTCTCTGTTTGCATTAGTTTCTTCTGCACACTCCTCTTACGCCTTATGTTCTTCTACCATTTCTGCTATGTGTGCCATGTCCATTCAATGCACCACATCTCTTCTGTGAATTTCTGCTGTTGTGCTCTACCTCCTTCTTCACACGTCAATCAGACTCAACAACAACACTCATCTCTTCTTTGTTCAACATACTTATAGTCTTTGTTCTCCTTGTGCATGCAATATGTGCCATACTTCTACATGCTCTCACCACACCAATGTTCTCCACCTAGGGGTGTTCCCACAAATCCACTATTCCACCACTTCTCTTTGTTCTGCATCGTCTCCTCATGTCGAGTGCTCTGCCTGATCATCATTGCAATCCTTCAGCTTCTCTGGCGGTTCAATCCACGCGTCCATCATCCTTGGGTGTTATGCTGAGACTCCTTGGCCTCTCTAGTAGTTGAGACTCATCGTATTCTTCATCATAGTCAAGCTCATCCCCTGGCAGAGACCATTAGTCATTTCTAGCAGTTACAATGTAAAGTGCAACACTAGCCCTTCGATCATATTCAAAATCACCTTCACTGTTGGATAGAATCCGTAGGGTCTTGCGTTTATTTCTCCATTTCACATTTTGGCATTTCACGATTCTTGTGGTTAAGGTTTCTTTACGCTTCATGTACCGATCCCCGAAACTCCGAAATGGAACTTGGTTGCACTAGCTCCTACCTCCATCTTCCACCAATGTGACCAATGGCTATGACCACCATCGGTGACCGAGCGCTTATCCACAAAGTTCTTTCGCGATTTCACAATTCAAAATTTTGGCATCCTTGATGTGAAGATTTCTTTATGCTCCATGTCCTGATCCTCGAAACTTCGAAATGGGGCTTGCCACTGCGAGCTCTCTTCTATAGTTCTTCGACGATGTGACCACCGGAATATGACCACTCTCTAATCACACAAGTGCTTCGATCTCTAGATCAAGGGTCCTCGATCCGTGGTGATCGAACGACTATCCTCTGCACCAGGACTTCAGCCTTCAGGACTTTGGGGGAGTGATGGAGTTAAAACTCCCGAAGAAAAAACTCCCGGAGTGAGGTCAGTCTTGCGTCACTCGATGATGTGTCATGACCTCAGTGGTTGTCATGTGCAACTCAAAATTGTGAATTCCAGTGGCCTGAAATGCCAAATCAACTTGACACTTGTCATTGTCTGATCATGACACATGTCATAGTCTTCCACCTATCCTTTCTGACGTGGTCTACCACATTCACCTCCTGGATCTATCAGCCCAGATCACTTTGTGATTTCGCATATCGCGATTTCGACATTCCTGATGTGAATGTTCTTGACACTTCCAAGTCCTGGTCTGTGAAACTCTGAAATGGAGTCAGATCAACTTTTCGGCTTTTCTCACTTCGCAACTTTGGGAATCCTGTGATGAGGAGTCTCGACACTTGACTCCTCCATCTCCTGGTATCCGAAACTCCAAAATGGAGTTGGATCAATGGTCCAGATCAAACTTCAATCTGACAGCTAAGGTTATTTCGCGATTTCACATTTCGTGACTTCGGGTCTCCTGTAGTAAGAGTTCTTGACATCACCAACTTGCGGTATTCGAAACTATCTCCTGCTTTCAGGATTTCGGCATTTCGCATTTCGTGATTTCGGGACTCCTGTGGTGAAGTGTTTCGACAATTCAACTCTCGGTTTCCGATATTGTCTCCTTCTTTTTGGATTTTGACATTTTTCATTTCGCGATTCTGGGACTCCTATGGTGAAGTGTTTTGACACTTCAAATCCCTGTTTCCGAAACTGTCTCCTTCTTTTGAGATTTCGGCATTTCGCATTTCGCGATTCTGGGACACCTGTGGTGAAGTTTTTTGACACTTCCACCTCCCGGTATCCGAAAGTCCGAAATGGAGTTGGATCAATTTGTCCCTGATCTTTCTTGCCTACTTGTTTTCCATCAAATGATCAAGCACACTCTTACACTCTGTGTGCACCTCTGCACTTATCCTCCTGAGCTTATGTAGTCCCTGTTTTTCCATTGCTGCATACTCTGATCTTGCCATCAATGACAAGAACACCTGTCTGTAAACATGCCAACAATATTCCCCTTTAGCATTGATGGAAACCATGAATGAGTGCACTAAACTGTTTGGACCTCCAACTGTAGCATCCAGTCCAGACCATCCAGACCACTCCTTTTCTCCCCCTTTGACATCAATGTCAAAGAAAACATGCTCCCCCTGAGCTATTGCAGTATTTTTAGGAGGTATAAGATATTCAATCAATACAAAACTCCCCCTAACAGAATGGACTCTCTTAGGTGTGAGATAGGATGATGCCCAACTTCTGTCGGAGATATTCAAATGGTGTCTTGGCTAGGGGTTTAGTAGATATGTCTGCAATTTGTTCTGTGGTTGGAATGTAATGGACCTAAACAACCTGATTGGTGACCTTCTCTCTTAGAAAATGGTATTTTATGGGAATATGCTTGGTCTTGGAGTGGAATACAAGATTCTTAGACACACTGATGGCACTAGTGTTATCACAATGAATTGGGATCGATGCTGCATATTTTACCTCCAATTCTGCAAGTGTCTAAATCATCCATAATACCTGAGTCAAGTAGGTAGTAGCATCAATGTACTATGCCTCTGTAGTTGATAAAGAAATGGAACCTTTTTTTTCACTAAGCCATGCTACTAATGAGTCACCCAAGAAGAATGCTCCTCCACTGGTGCTTTTTCTCTCATCAACACAATTTTCCCAATCTGCATCTGAATAGGCAGTTAACTGAAAATTCTGATTTCTAGGATACCACTGAACATAAGTCATTGTTTCTTTCAAATACCTGAATATCCTTTTGACAGCTTGCAAATGACTCTATTTAGGTGTAGACTGATATCTTCCTACCATTCCAACAACATGCATTATGTCAGGGCGAGATGTTGTGATGTACATTAGGCTACCTATCATTGACCTATATGAACTTTGATCAACATTAGGTGAGTCATCATCCTTGCTTAATTTGCATCCAATAACCATAGGTGTACCCACAGGTTTATAATCTTCCATTTGAAACCTTTTCAACATTTCTCTTAGATATTTTTCTTAAGAAATGAACATCCCTTCAAACCTCTGAGTAATTTGCAGACCAAGGAAAAATGACAGTTCACCTATCATAGACATTTAAAAATCAGACTCCATGGTAGAAGCAAATCATTTTACCAATGAATCCTTATTACATCTGAAGATGATGTCATTTACATAGAATAACATGATGAGAAAATCATTATCCTTTGTTTTGATATATAGATTGTTGTCAATTGTTCCTCTCTTGAACCCTTTGTCTTTGAGATACGTATCCAGTCTATGATACCAGGCACAAGGGGCTTGTTTTAAACCATATAAATCTTTCTTCAGGTTGCATACTAAGTCAGGGTTATCGGATAGTTCGAAGCCCTCTGGTTGTTCCATATAGACTTCTTCATTTAAATCTCCATTTAGAAAAGATGACTTGACATCCATTTGATATACTTTAAACCTTTTATGACAAGCATAGGCAAGAAACATTATGATAGCTTCTAATCTTGCTACGGGCGCAAATGTTTCATCAAAATTCAATCCTTCTATTTGAGCATATCTTTTACAGACCAATTTTGCTTTGTTCCTGACAACTTGTCCTTGCTCATTCAACTTATTCTTAAAGATCCATTTAGAGCCAATGATATTTTTACCTTCAGGTCTATGAGCCATCTCCCACGTATTTTTTTTCTTAGTCTGATCAAGTTCATCATTCATTGCTTTAACCCAATGGTCATCTTTTCTAGCTTCATTAAAATTCTTGGGTTCCAACAAGGATATGAAAGCTATATGTGATTGTTCAATGTCTTTGATTATCTTTCTCCTAGTTTGTACACCTTTGTCTTTTTCACCAATTATCTAACTTGCAGGATGATTCTTTTGAGTGATTCTGGAGAAGGAATTTGAAGTTGTTTGCTGATTTGAGTTTGTTTGAGTATCTATGTCTTCATCTAATTCAGTGTCTTCATTTTATTATTCTTGGACCTGTTCATCTTCAACTTTAGTTGTGGCCTCTGTAGACGACTCATTATTGTACACCTCTCTTGTTGGGATTCCTTCATCAACTTTTATGTCAATACTGTCAACCATTTTATGTAGCCTCTTATTATAGCATCTATATCCTTTACTGTTTATAGCATACCCTAAGAAGATACCTTCATCAGCCCTGTCATCATATTTTCCAAGGTTCTCATCATTATTATTTATGTAACATTTTCTCCTAAAGACTTTGAAGTGTTTGATTGAAGTAGGTCTCCCATACCACAGTTCATAGGGTGTCTTGTCACTTTGTGGTCTGAGGAGGGCTTTGTTAAGAACATGTACTACTGTGTGTATTTCTTCTACCCAGTAGGTTTGACCAATGTTTTTCTCATTCATCATTGACCTAGCCATTTCCTACACTGTTCTGTTTTGCCTCTTAACTACTCCATTTTGTTGTGGAGTTCTTGGGACTGTGTATTCTCTCTTGATCCCATGCTTATCACATAATTCCTTGAAATCACTTGACATAAACTCTCCTCCTCGATCTGATCTTACTACCTTTAACCTCTTGCTTGTTTAAGTCTCAGTTAAAGCCTTAAATATTTTAAAATTCTCAAATGCTTCAACTTTTTCCTTGAGAAAGGAAACCCAAGTAAGTCTGGAGTAATCATAAATAATCAACATGAAGTAGTTTTCTTTCCCTGTTCCTTCCTTGTCTTGATGGTCCACATAAATCCATATGAACTAGTTGGAGTGGTTTCTCTGTTGAAGTAAATCTCTTGGACTTAAACTGTGTCCTAGTTAGCTTTCCTACTTGGCAGGGTTTACACATTGAATCTTGGGGCTTTGATATTCTCGGAAGATCTTCTACTACCTTGAGATTTTTGAGTTTGATTAAGTGGTCAAAGTTTAGATGTCCAATTTTCCTATGCCATAACCAACTTTCATCATGTTTTCTTAGATGACACTCTTCTCTATTTTCTTTCAACACATATACATTATTTTCCTTCCTTATGCCATTAGCCACCACTTGTCCTGAGTTTACAGAATTTATTTTGCAGTCCTTGGACGTGAACACCACTTCACATCCTCTGTCATACATTTGACTTACACTGAGCAGATTATGTTTCAGACCATCTACAAGTAGAACATCTTGGGCTTTTCCTTTTCCATTACTTAAACTCACCATCCCTTTACCCTTTATTTTACCTAGAGCATCATTTCCAAAGGCTACATTTCCTGATTTTCTTTCACTTAGAGATAGAAACTTACCTTTGTCTCTCGTCATATGTTTGGAGCATCCACTATCTATATACCAAGGGTTCATTTTTCTTTGAGCTGACAACACTAATCCACACTTGTCACTTTCTTTCTTATTCCAAACCTTGACATTTTCAGCAGGGGAATTCAAATCTGGTTCATAGTTCCTTAATTGATAGTCAATAGATTTATGTCCATAGTTATGACATATGCAGCATTCAATCTCATTTTTTAATAGGTCAAAATTATTGTTGCAGCATTGTCTACTCATTAACTGTTGATTATTTCTTGACCTCCTTAGTTGCACGTCTCTAGACCTAATTTGGCAATTTGCAATCTATGAAGGTTTGTTACTTGGCTGTATCATTCTTTGTTGTGGAAAGTATTTATTCCTTTGAAATCTTAATTGCTCATGTCTAAGTCTTAAGGAACAATTTACAGCTTTGTGACCAAAGTTAGAACAGTAGAAACAATAGCCATAGAAAAATTCTTTGTACCTGGAAAATGGTTGTCTTCTTTGAGAAAATCGATTTCTTCCATGCTGATGACGTCTTTCAGTAGGGAGCACATTATTTCTTTGTTCTACAGAGTCAGTCCTGGCACCTTTTTCTTTACTTGTTCTGGGCGACTGATTGTCTTCCTTTGTTTTTGCAGGTTTGTTGTTGTCATTGGTTGTAGATTTGACAAACTTGATGGGTTCTTCATTTCTTGGATTACCACTACATGATCCCTCTTCATAACCCAGACCAGTGTTTATCTTTGGATTCCTTTTCTGATTTATAATGGTGGCTAATCCTTCTGAGGCTTTGATACTTGATAGATTTTGATTATACAAGGCTTGAAACTTCTCCATATCTTTCCTAGTTTTCACTACTTCTTGTTCTAAGGCTTCACATCTTGCCTTCTTTTCTGATAACTGTCATTTCAGAATGTCTTCGATTTTATTTGTCTCTTCTAATTCCACTTTTAGTAGGACAAGGTATTCATTAGGTTCTTTACTGTCTTTCTCGAATTGTATCAGCAATTGTCTTTGCTTTCTGTTCTTAATTCTTAGTCTGTCAATCTCTTCCAGTGCACTGATCAGTTCTCCTTCCATGTCAAACACAACTTCTTCTTCATTAGCATCACTTCCCGTGATTTTATTATCATAATCCTCTTTGGCCATAAGTATGAAGTCATTTAGTTTATCTTCAATAGAGGAGTCATTGTCTTCATCATTTGAAGCATCATCATCATTGTTTACGCAAAGACTTTTCTTCTTAAAGTTATTCTCTTTAAAGAGATTTCTGTGTTTGTGCTTTTCCTCATCATCACATGTTTGATCCTTTATTTTGTGGGGACATTTATTTGCAAAATGACCTATCCTACCACAGTTGAAACATTTGAAAGGCAGTTTACCTTTGTATTTTCCTAATCCCTTCTTCAGTCTCCTCACAAATTTTGCTTCAATTTCACCAGGCTCAGAATCCTCATTCTTGTCTGCTTTAAATGATGCTTCTCTGGAGGTGGGATTATTTTTAACTATTCTCATTTCATATGCAGTCAATGTTCCTAGAATTTGATCAAACTCCAAGGTTTTTAGATCATTAAGTTGTTCTATAGTAGAGACCTTCGGGTTGAACCTATCTGGGAAAGATCTCAAGATTTTCTGAACTAAAAAAGGTTCCTCAATTTTTTCACCAAGTGCTTTCATTGCATTTACCATTTCTTCTACTCTCATAAAGTATTTTCCATCAGTTTCATCTTCCTTCATGTTCAGCTGTTCAAACTGTATTCTGTAGGTTTGAAGCTTGGCGTCCTTTACCTTCTTATTACCTTCATAACTGCTAATGAGTTTGTCCCACATTTATTTGGCAGTTCCTAGGTGCATAACTTTTACGAATTCTGCTTTTGCAAGCCCACTCAAGATAACATTCATAGCCTTAGCGTTGAAGCTAAATTCTAGCTTGTCATCCTTATTAGATAGTACATCTAGCTTTACATAACCAGTATCTACCACATCCCAGACATCTGCACCTCAATCCATTATGTAAGTTCTCATTCTAACTTACCAGAAGGCAAAGTTTGTTCCATTGAATAGAGGGGCCTTATTGGCTGAATTTCCTTCATGGCTTGACATGTTTAAGATCTATGATCTACCCTTAGATAAAAGGGGCCAGCTCTGATACCAATTGTTGGTCAACTGAGAGGGGGGGGTGAATCAATTGTTACCATGCTTAAACAATTATTCTTATTTTAAACTCTTTTCAAATCACTCAATGACAATCACAATAATGCAGGGAAATAAGCAATAGAACATTTAACATCAGTCACACATATGAGATACCCTAAAATAGATATTTCCTGAGGAAACCCATAAAGGGTAAAAACCTCTTCTTATTTATATGATAAGTAATATTTACATTCTTTACATTATCATACATATGAGCACCAACTCATAATGAGGCTACAACCTCTATTTTGCAACCTGCTATTTGCTGAGAGCACCAACTCTCTGGTTTCTCTAGCACCAACTAGAAGGAAGCACCAAATCCCTGGTTTCTCTAGCACCAACTAGAAGGAAGCACCAAATCCCCAAGTGTCCCAGCACCAACTGGATGGAAGCACCAACTTCCATTCATACAGGCACCAACCTTCATAACAGAGAACAACAATTCTCCATTACACCACCCTGCCACCCTGGTTTCTCTAGCTGCAACTAGATGGAAGCTACAACTCCCTACGTTCAAGCACCCACTTGAACCTATGAGGACAACCGTCCTCCCTAGCACCTCCCTACCACCCTGAAATATAAATATTTGCTAACAACACTTATTACAGTGATATAAAATTCTTCAAAAACTTACCAGTCTCATCATTGATCTGCTACACTGCGCTGCTCTATCTGCATCAGTGTATTCTGCACACTCCTCTTATGCCTTATGTTCTTCTGCCATTTATACTCTGTGTGCCATGTCCATTCAATGCACCACATCTCTTCTGTGCATTTCTGTTGTTGTGCTATGCCTCATTCTTCACACGTCAATCAGACACAACAACAACACCCATCTCTTATTTGTTCATCATACTTATAGTCTTTGTTATCCTTGTGCATGAAATATGCACCATACTTCTACATGCTCTCACCACGCCAATGTTCTCCACCTAGGGGTGTTCCCACAACTCCACTATTCCACCACTTCTCTTTGTTCTGCATCGTCTCCTCATGTCGAGTGCTCTGCCTGATCATCATTGAAATCTGTAGCTTCTCTGGCGGTTCAACCCACGCATCCATCATCACTGGGTGTTATGCTAAGATTCCTTGGCCTCTCTGGTAGTTGAGACTCTTCGTCATCTTCATCATAGTCAAGCTCATCCTCTGGCAGAGACCATTAGTCGTTTCTAGCAATTACACTGTAAAGTGCAACAGTAGCCCTCCAATCATATTCAAAATCACCTGCATTGTTGGACGGAATGCGTAGGGTCTTGCATTTATTTCGTTGTTTCGCATTTCAACATTTTGCAATTGCTGTGGTTAAGGTTTCTCTACGCTTCACGCACCGATCCCCAAAACTCTGAAATGGAACTTGGTTGCACTAGCTCCTACCTCCATCTTCTGCCAATGTGACCAATGGCTGTGACCACCATCGGTGACCGAGTGCTTATCCATAAAGCGATTTCACGATTTCAAATTTAGTATTCGACATTCTTGATTTGAAGATTTATTTACGCTCCATGTCTCGATTCCCAAAACTTCGAAATGGGGTTTGAGCTCTCTTTTATAGTTCTTTGACGATGTGACCACCGAAATATGACCACTCTCCAATCACACAAGTGCTTCGATCTCCAGATCAATGGTCCTTGATATGTGGTGATCAGACGACTATCCTCTGCCCTGAGACTTCAGCCTTCGGGACTTTGGGGGAGTGATGCAATTAAAACTCCCAAAGAAAACCCTCCCAGAGTGAGCTCAGCATTGCATCACTTGATGATGTGTCATGACCCGAGTGGCTATCACGTGTCACTCAGACTTGTGAATTCCAGTGGCCTGAAATGCCGAATCAACTTGACACTTGTCATTGTCTGATCGTGCCACATGTCATAGTCTTCCACCTGTCCTTTCTGATATGGTATTCCACATTCACCTCCTGGATCTGTCGGCCTAGATCACTTTGCGATTTCGTATATTGTGATTTCATCATTCTGGATGTGAATTTTCTTGACACTTCCAAGTCTCGGTCTGCGAAACTTCGAAATGGAGTCAAATAAGCTTTTTGTCTTTTTGCACTTTGCAACTTCGGGACTCCTATGATGAGGAGTCTCGACACTTGACTCCTCCATCTCCCAGTATCCGAAACTCTGAAATGGAGTCGGATCAATGGTCCAGATCAAAATTTGATCTGACGGCTAAGGTTATTTCATGATTTTGCATTTCACAACTTTGGGTCTCCTGTAGTAAGAGTTCTTGACATCCCCAACTCCTGGTATCCGAAATCCCGATATTTGAAACTGTCTCCTTCTTTCAGGATTTTTGTGTTTCACATTTCATGATTCCAAGACTCCTATGGTGAAGTGTTTCGACGCTTCAACTCCTAGTTTCTGAAACTGTCTCTTGCTTTCAGGATTTCGGCATTTCACATTTCGCGATTCCAGGACTCTTGTGGTGAAGTGTTTTGACACTTCAACTCCCGGTTTCTGAAACTATCTCCTTCTTTCGGGATTTCGGCATTTCACATTTCGCGATTTCGGGACTCCTGTGGTGAAGTGTTTCGACACTTCCACCTCCCGGTATCCGAAACTCTGAAATGGTGTCGGATCAATTTGTCCCTGATCTTCCTTTCCTGCTTGTTTTCCATCAAATGATCAAGCACACTCTTGCACTCTGCGTGCACCTCTGCACTTATCCTCCTGAGCTTACGTAGTTCCTATTTTTCCATTGTTGCATACTCTGATCTTGCCATCAATGACAAGCACACCTGTCTGTAAACATGCCAACACCTCGAGAGACCAAGATGCGCGAAGGATGAGCATGGAGATCAAACTGTACCATAGGAGCATCATCAAGCTAGAGCTGATGGAGAAATGATGTTGCATGAGGGAGGTCAAGGTGAGGGCCCAGGTGGTGAAGTGATATCGCATGAGGGAGGTTAGGGTGAGCACCCAGGTGGGAAGTTAATGCAAATCATGGGTGACACGTGGCAATACTCCTTAGGGAGCGACCCCACCACTGAAGTGTTCCCCTGTCACCTGGAATTTTCTTTTAAATATTAATATACAAAGGTTTTAATAAAAACAAATGTATCATTGAAAAAGTTTAATTTAAATTATTTGCAATTTTTTATAAAAAAAAAATTGTTATATATATATATATATATGTATATATATCTATAAAATTAAAAAAAATTCAATAATAATATAGACATGGTTTTTAATAAAAACAAATGAGTAATTGAAGAAGCTTTCTTAAGGATGTTAAGAAAATTAAATAAATAAAAATGATGGGCTAATTTAAACCAAAACAACAGTAACTTATATTTACTATTTACTTTTTAGATGCCATGATACTCATATAAATAAAAAACAAAGGATTACAACTCTAAGAATACAAAAACAAAAAAAAAATAATTATTAAGAACTAATCATGTTTTCGGATGAGGTTGATCATGATATGTGGTTATGGGATTAATTGGTATCTAATACTTCAATTTGTGATGATTAAATGCATTGAATATTTGAGTTATCATTATTTCATTTGTTCCTCATTGAATGTTTCTATGAAAATGTATATTTTCATTGGTTTTGTGCAATGAACATTTGAAGTTTCAATTTACTTGTACTTGTTAATACTTAAAGTAAAAGTTTTTTTTTTTTTTAATCATTTAATGTCTATTAGAAGAGGATAAAGATCTCCTTTTGAAATTAAAATGGTTATTAGTCCCTTTCGTAGGCATATAGGGACTATAGCGATCAATAATTCGTTGACCTCATATTAGCTTGTCCTTTGATCACAAATATTTCCATATTATCTATTGTTGGAACTAAGGAACTAAAAACATCGATTTTTATATAATTAAAAGTACCATATATGTCATGATCTGATTGGACAATGGATTGGAGGTATTATTGTTAGCTTCGCTATTCCCAATGTTATATATGTTGGCATATCGAAAGTATTTGATCATATATGGTCTTTTTGAATAATATATTTTCTTATGCATTGGTCGAAGGTGGAATAATTCTAGCATTAGTTCGAATGTTTGGCTTAGCATTTTCTGCTAGCTAGAATACATTGTCTAGCATATTACTATGTGTGATTTTTGCATTATTCTTGCGTGCTTTGAGAGAACATGCCTACCACACTGCATTTTTTATTAAATGTTTGCACAAGGCTACACCCTTGGAGGGTTCTGACAGTCTTAAGTGTTTACCTAATAGGTCTGGCAATCTTAAATGTTTATTGTACAAATGCGTTGCAATACAGTTTCGTTCCTTTTTTTTGATGGTGTTGTTTGCAGTGAAATTGTGCTGAATTGTTCTCCACTAGCATCACTGGTTCTGTGGTTGATGCTTGTTCGCTGGTTCGTTCCATGATTCTTGTTCTTGTTTGATTCAACTTTGCAAAGTTGAGGTCCTGTAGTTGCAGTTGGACCTCTTCGTGGTTGTTTGCTGGTTTTTTGACGCAACCTGCCCCTCAACGAGCAAGTCGCTCCCACCAGGATCTCCTTCAACCACAGGCCCGAAGAGTCATAGAATCTTCCAACTCCCCTCGAGAGTTACCCATAGTATCCTCCTTCGGCAATTCCCCCTCCTTCGGAAATCGGGAATGGCAATGTTATGTTTCACTGCCCCTTTCAACTCCCGAACTCCGAATTGACGCCACCTGTCTTCCACTGGTACCTGAGGTCCGACGCTGCCACGTCGCTCCTCAACTCGTGCGATCGGGGATCACGGGATCGCGATTTCAACTGTCGTAAATCCTTTGCATTTGAAAACCCCGAACGCCGAAACCCCAATTCGCCGGATTTGTGCCACCCGTCCTTGTTTAAAAGAAACAGTCCCTATTGATTCGGGAAATCGCTACTCACGATCTCACGAGGTGTAAAACTCTTACCTCGCCAAGCCTCGAAGCCCGATATGCGATTGCAACCGGACTCCTCTGTGTGCCTGCGAGTTAACTCCCTCGCAGTTCCTCTGCAATCCGACGGTCTGCGGGACTTCGGAGATATACTCGACAGCTCCGAGTCGTCGATTCTCTTCCTCTTGGAGAGTTCTCCGCTCCACCACCTTAGTCCTGTGTGGCAAAGCAAAGAGAATAACCCTCCTCAGCTTAACTCTCTCTGACTTCTTCAGAGATCTTCTCGAGCACTCTGCCCGTGCTCGACCTTCAACAACCCTCTAAGTGTTGAAGTCTTCCAAGTCCTGCGCATGCTCAGTCACAGCAAACCCGGTTTTTCCCTTCCCAGACTTGCTACTGAGACTTCACATTCGACCTGCACTTCTCCTGCACGACTCGAACAACCAAATTCACCCTGACCTATGAGAACAAGAGTTTAACCACTTAGCCTCCTCAACGCACTCACTGTGGAGGAATTCAACTGCACTCTATGCAGGAATCTCCTGGCTTAAGCAGAGAAACACTCGAAACTCATTTCTCATTCCCTTAGGTTACGAACCTGATATGCAATCACATAAGCAACATATAAAAGATAAACATAAAGAGAAGCAAGTATGCAACAACATAACATTAACAAGACACACAATTCAAACACAGCTATGGAATTGAATCAAAGTCTCTCTTCTATTAATTCAATCTGTACATGAGTGTTCCTCACAAACTCTCTGCTTGCTCTCTCTTGCTCCTGTCTGCAAGAATGATAATACAATGTGCAAGGGAGGGTGTCTATACTCCGTTTTCCCTCTCGAAAGTAGAAATGTCTAATCTACAGTTAATTCCTATCTAACAACATTAAAATCATTAAATGCCTTCCTATCCATAATATATTACAAATGCACTCAGCTTTGAATGCCTTTAATTAACCGACGGCGCAACAATACTAAGGTAGAATTCAAAATTTGAGATTTGCTGGCTGGTCCAGCTGTATGTTCTTTCTCCGCGCGCTGGCTCGCTTGATCCAGATGTGGATGCTCCTGCATCATACTCCTCGGCTCAAAAAAAAAAAATATTCATGGGCTCCTGTCCATGAGCTCCTGCATAGTCTGCCCATGTTTCAGAATTACTGCTTCATCTTCCTAGCTGGCATCCTCCACTGAGTGATCTTTCCATTTCACCAGGTACTCAAAGTACTGTTTTCTCCTGGTCTTCCTTCCAATTCTTTTATCCAGTATGCACTCCATCTCAGGCTTCTGTGCAACTGGTAACTGCTTCTGCCACTGGATCACTGGTTCCTCGTCTCCAGTGCGTACTTCATCAGCCCTTTATGGGTATAAATCCGAAATATTGAAAATCGGAGATATCCCGATACCTTCAGGTAACTCAATCTCATATGCATTCTCGCCAAATTTTCTCAGGCCTCTACACAACCCGATCTTTTTCATCTTGAGCTTGTTATATGTTCCCCTTGGGAACCGTTCTTTCCTCAGGTGCACCAGAACCATGTCTCCCACTTCAAACTGAAGCTGTCTCTTTCTCTGATCGGTTCTGCGCTTGTATTCTTGGTTCGACCTCTGCAGTCGCTACTTCACCTCCTCGTGAAGTTCTTTCATCACCTCAGCAAACTCTTCAGCCCTTGCGCTGCTAGTCTCAGCCTGTTTTGGCTCCCTGAGCTCAGATACTCCTCTTGGCTGCGTCCCATACAAAATTTGGAACGGGATCTTACCTGTACTCCGATTCACCGAATCGTTGTACGCGAATTTTGCCTGTGGCAAAATCTGATCCCAACTGGTGTGATGCTCCGTCACCAAGCTCCACAATAAATCTCCAAGGCTTCTATTGACCACCTCGGTCTGTCCATCTGTCTGCGGATGGTATGTTGAGATGAATGCCAAGTCAGTCCCCAGCTTTCTCCATAGCATCCTCCAAAAATGACCGATGAACTTGGTATCCTGATCCGAGACTATGCTTCTCGGCAATCCATGCAATCGCACAATCTCTTTAAAAAACAAATTTGCGATGTGTGTCGCATCGCTGGTCTTATGACACGGAATAAAATGTGCCATCTTTGAGAATCTGTCCACCACCACAAAAATGGAATCAACTCCTCGCTGTGTTCTCGGCAATCCTAAAACAAAATCCATACTAATGGCTTCCCATGGCCTCTCAGGTATGGGTAATGGCTAATAGATCCCCATGTTCTGCTTTCAGCCCTTTGCGTGTTGACATATTCGGCATCTGTCGACAAAATTTTTCACATCTGCTCGCATGCCTGGCCAAAAATAAGATTCGCTCAGCTTGGCGAATGTTTTGTCATGCCCGAAATGACCTGCTAGTCCACCGCTGTGTTTTTCTTTCACCAAATTCTCTCTCATAGAGCAATCTGGAATGCACAATTGATTTCCTTTGAATAGCAACCCATCCTGGATTAAGTAGTCAATCCATGGACTCCTATCCCTGAAAACTGGGTTCTCAACTGCCTCGTATGCTTCACTGAAATCAACATCACCTGCATACATCTCTTTCAGGTTATCAAAACCCAGTGTTCTGACTCTGAACTCCTGCAGTAATAAGCATTTTCTGCTCAGGGCGTCATCTACCTTATTAGCAGTCCCCGAAATGTGCTTTATGACAAAGGTGAAATTCTGCATGTATTCCACCCACTTTGCATGCTTCTGATTCAACTTCTCCTGCTGACTCACGAACTGCAACGCGTGATTATCGCTGTACAAAATGAACTCCTTGGGGATCAGGTAGTGCCTCCACTTCTTCAATGCCTGGAGAATGGCATAGAATTTTTTATCATATGTGGAGTACTTCAACTTCGCATCGTCCAGCTTCTTACTGTAGTATGCAACAGGCCTATCATCCTGACTTAAGACCCCTCCAACAGCATACACGCTAGTGTCACACTTCACCTGGAACGTTTTCTGAAAGTCAGGCAGTACTAACACTGGCTGCTCGGTGATCTTTCGCTTCAACAAATTGAAGCTTCTTTCAGCCTCCACTGTCCAATGGAAAACTTTATGTCGCTTCTTCACAGTGTCCATCATTGTGGCACTGATTCCATTAAAATTTCGAATGAATTTTCTGTAGAAGCTTGCCAATCCATGGAAGCTCCTTACCTCAAAAAAATTTCTCGGCGATGGCCAATTCCTGATTACTTCAACCTTCTCATGATCCATCTTCAATTCATTCGCCGATATTACAAACCCCAGATATATGAGTTCTGTCTGCATAAATGAGCACTTCTTCAAATTAATTAGCAGCTTCTCCTGCTGTAGCCTCCTCATTACGATGGCTAAATGTTTCAAGTGTTCAGCCTTGGTCTTGCTGAAGATTAAAATATCATCCAGGTATACGACCACAAATTTGCCAATGAACTCCCGCAGGACTTCATTCATCAGTCTCATAAAAGTGCTCGGTGCGTTTGTTAGCCCAAACGGCATGACCAACCATTCGTACAAACCCTCGTTTGTCTTGAACGCTGTTTTCCACTCATCTCCCTCTCTCATCCGGATCTGATGATATCCGCTCTTGAGATCTATTTTTGAAAAATAATTTGCCCCGCTTAGGCAGTCCATCAAGTCGTCCATTCTCGGCAGTGGAAACCGGTACCTGATGGTAATCTTATTTATCGCTCTGGAGTCTGTACACATCCTCCAGCCTCCGTCCTTCTTTGGACTCAGCACTGTCGGAACAACACATGGACTAAGACTTTCCCTCACCAGTCCTTTGTTCTGCAGATCCTATACCTGCCTTTTGACCTCCTCGTTCTCCTGAGGTGTCAACCTGTATGCTGCCTTGTTTGGCAAACTTGCTCCGGGTATGAGGTCAATGTGATGACTCACACTCCTCATCGGTGGCAACGAACGAGGTAGTTCGTCCACGATGATATCAGCGAACTCTCCAAGAAGTTCCTGAATCTCGTTCGACAAGTCATTCACTCTTGTGCTTGTCAGGATAATTCTCGGCTTCCTGACAACAAAGAATTGCGAATTCTCATCCTTCTCCAGCTCTGTGAGAATTTCTTTCCCACTCATGAGAAGTATGGTACTGCTCACTTCCAGCTTCACTTCCTTATCCTTCCCCGGAAGCAGTGTATGTGTTTTTTCATCCTTCTCCAAGGTGTATGTGTTTGTTCTCCCATCATGAACCACATGTCTATCATACTGCCATGGTCTTCCCAATAATACATGCCAGACATCCATGGGAATGACATCACACAAGATTTCATCCCTATAATCACCCATTTTAAAATTTACCAAGCATTGTTTTGTAACACATACCTGGTGCCCTTTCTGCAGCCACGTCACTTTGTATGGACTCGGGTGCTTGTTCATTTTCAACTCCAGTTTCTCCACCATCTCGGTCGAAATGAGATTATCTGTACTCCCACTGTCCACTATAACCTTGCATTTCCAGCCCTGGGTCTTGCAAGTCGTTCGGAACAGCCTACACCTTTGAGCTGTATCCTCCATCTCTTTCTCGGGTTTCAAGAGAACTTTATGCACTGTTAGTGACTTCCCGCTCCCAGCGTCTTCATCCTCAACATCACGCCTCTGCGCCTTAGCAACATGAGCATTTCCTTTGTCCATATTTCTCTCTGGACAGTCCACGGCTTTATGGCCGTCTTTACCACATGTAAAACACGTGATAACTCCTCCTCGACCTCTACCTCGACCTCGGGCACGAGGAAATATATTCGCGTCAGCATATCCTCCCTGCTTATCATCTTGCTGTCTCCTCGGCTCAGAATTTTACTGCCTCAGCTGTGAGGTTCCACCTCTTTCAGCCTTTCCCTGAGGCCTCTTCCAATCCTCTTTGGGCTTCTGTGTTTTTTCTTGGGCAACTGCTTTGCCTCTAGGCTGGGTTTTGCCTCACCCTCGTTGTCCCTGCTTGCGGCTCAGCTTCTCCTCGGCTTTCAGAGCCATCTGGTACGCATCCTCAACAGCTAGGATGGTGACCATGCTCAGTTCATCCTGAATGTCGTACCTCAACCCATTCAGGTACCTCGCCACCTTTTCGTCATCACTCTCCCGATGAGCAGCTCAGATGTTGAGCCTATAGAATTCTTCGGTGTATTCCTTCACCGTCATCAGTATCTGTCTCAGGTTCTGCATGCGCCTGAACAGAGTGATTTGGTAATCCCTCGGAATGAACTTCGCCTTCATCTTAGCGATCATTTGATCCCAGCTTCTTATCTTCTGTTTGCCTTTGCTGCGCCTGTCAGCCTGCACGTCATCCCACCATAGGGCTGCATGTCCCTTCAACTTGGTGACAGCGTGCCTCACCTTCTTGTCCTCTTCGATATCTTCGTAATCGAAGTAGGTGTCGAGTGCTCGGATCCAATCCAACAACTCTTCTGCATCCAGGCTTCCCTCGTAAGCTGGAATGTCCATCCTCACCTTTGCGCTAATCCTGGCGATAGCTTTGATTAATCACTCATTGGCTACATCTTATCCTGCAACTCCACCTTGTGGTACAACATCAGCTTCACCTTCGGAGTCACTCAGATCTCCTGTATTTGCTGTGCGCCTCTGCGCTGCTTCCATATCTTCCATTCTAGCACGAAGATTTCGTATTTTACTCTCCAGTTCTATATTCTGTCTATGACTGCTTCTTTCCCTGGACAATTACCTCTCCCCCTCTGGATCGGGTGATTGCCTACCTCTTCTTCACGCCTCTCTGTCTTCACGATCAGGCGATGGCCTTTCTCTCCTCGGCGGCATGGTGTCTTCTCTTACTCTCTGCTACAGACAATAGAGAAAATGGCTCTGATACCACTCTGACGCAACCTGCCCCTCAACGAGTAAGTCGCTCCCACTAGGATCTCCTTCAACCACGGGCTCGAAGAGTCATAGACTCTTCCGACTCCCCTCGAGAGTTACCCACAGTATCCTCCTTCGGCGATTCCCCCTCCTTTGGAAATCGAGAATGACAATGTTATGTTTCACTTCCCCTTTCAACTCCCGAACTCCGAATTGACGCCACCTGTCTTCTACTAGTACCTGGGGTCCCACGCTGTCACATCGCTCCTCCACTCGTGCGATCGGGGATCGCAAGATCGCGATTTCAACTGTCGCAAATCCTTTGCATTTGAAAACCCAAAACGTCGAAACCCTGATTCGTCGGATTTGTGCCACCCGTTCTTGTTTAAAAGCAACGGTCCCTATTGATTCGGGAAATCGCTACTCGTGATCTCACGAGGTGTAAAACTCTTACCTCGCCAAGCCCCAAAGCCCGATATGCAATTGCAACCGGACTCCTCTGTGCGCCTGCGAGTTAACTCCCTCGCAGTTCCTCTGCAATCCGACGGTCTGCGGGACTTCAGAGATCTACTCGACAACTCCGAGTTGTCGATTCTCTTCCTCTTGGAGAGTTCTCCGCTCCACCACCTTCATCCTGTGTGGCGAAGCAAAGGGAATAACCCTCCTGATCTTAACTCTCTCTGACTTCTTCAGAGATCTTCTCGAGCACTCTTCCCATGCTCGACCTTCAACAACCCTCTAATTGTTGAAGTCTTCCAAGTCCTGCGCACGCTCAGTGACAGCAAACCCAGTTTTTCCCTTCTCAGAATTGCTACTGAGACTTCACATTTGACCTGCACTTCTCCTGCACGACTCGAACAACCAAATTCACCCTGACCTATGAGAACAAGAGTTTAACCGCTTAGCCTCCTCAATGCACTCAATGCGGAGGAATTCAACTGCACTCTATGCAGGAATCTCCTGGCTTAAGCAGAGAAACACTCGAAACTCATTTCTCATTCCCTCAGGTTACGAACCTGATATGCAATCACATAAGCAGCATATAAAAGATAAGCATAAAGAGAAGAAAGTATGCAACAACATAACATTAACAACACACACAATTCAAACACAGCCATGGAATTGAATCAAAGTCTCTCTTCTATTAATTCAATCTGTACATGAGTGTTCCTCACAAACTCTCTGCTTGCTCTCTCTTGCTCCTGTCTGCAAGAATGATAATACAATGTACAAGGGAGGGTCTCTATACTCCGTTTTCCCTCTCGAAAGTAGAAAAGTCTAATATACAGTTAATTCCTATCTAACAGCATTAAAATCATTAAATTCCTTCCTATCCATAATATATTACAAAGGCGCTCAGCTTTGAATGCCTTTAATTAACCGGCGGTGCAACAATACTAAGGTAGAATTCAAAATTTGAGATTTGCTGGCTGGTCCATCTGTATGTTCTTTCTCCGCGTGCTGGCTCGCTTGATCCAGATGTGGATGCTCCTGCATCATTTTTTGTTCTTCAACTTTGTAAGATGTTGGACTTGTTGTTGTGGTTTGCAGGTTTTGGGGATGAACTCTTGTCATCCCTCGTTGACGGGTAAGTTTCCATGCCATCGTTTCATTGCTATTTTTAGATGGTAGGAGTCCCTGCCTCGAAATTCTGTTGCAGACCATCTTTCTCTATGCTCTTAATTTCTGTTCTTGGAAACCATGCATCTTCATATGTTGACTGCCATGTCCATAGCTATTTCAAAAATTGCAATGCAGAGGGGTTTTCGAAAACTAGTTCAGAGCTATCACAGGAGGGAACCATCCGCCAGGGTGTAGAGGCAGGGAATGCTTTTATTCCATGGGTCAGAAAACTGCGTCCACCTATTGCCTTTGTCCTGTCCTTTCTATTTTGCAGATATTTTTCTAGCTCCAAGAAGCTTGTAGGATGCACGCCATGAATAGTTTCAAATTAGTCTTTTTTCTTAGTAAATTTATGGTGTTAGTTATTTGTGTTGTTTCTTTTGTTTGGTTCACTTTCTAGTGTGGGTTTGTTTTCTTGTCATATTCTATGGGGACTAGGGGGGATTGAAGTTGACAAGAAGAAGGTTGAAATATACATATGGGGATTGGTACACAGTTCCGCGCTTGTAGTTTTCATGTTTTACTCTTTTTTTTCCACATTTTATTCTTTTTTTCCCGTTTTCTCTATTTTCATGCAAACTGAAAGAATCTAAGAAACAACTTCAAAATCACAGTTCAAAAGATTAAAGAAGTAATAGATGTTGAGTCGTATGAAATAAATACACACTCCATTATACATGACAACATTGACGAGGTGTTGCATAGCAATGGCCTTTTTAGATTGGATGCATTCTCGTATACTGTAGGGGATTGCCTTTTCGATGCATTTCAGGTTCTACTACATTTGTGTTATTCCTCGACCAACCTGCGCAATGGATTGATAGATTATTTCTTGGGCTGTTTAAAAAATGGTGATGCTGAGGCATTGGAGTCATATGAATACAAACTGGAATCTGATTTTCTTTGGTAGTTCCATGGAATACATGATGTCGCTACGTATTTTCAAAGATGTGGTTGTCTGCATGTCCAATTATGCCTGCACATGAGAGGGGAATTTGGGGAGATACATTTTGTATATGGTGGATGTCTAATTGTCTCAATATATCAATTGGAATATGGTCATTAACAAGAAAAACAAGATATCTACTATTCAAAAAAACTACATCTCACAATCCATATTGCATCTTGTTCCATGATGCCAATGCTATCAGTGGTAATTATGAACCACTACTGTACATAAAATTGTCCATATGAAATCTTGAAGGAGCTCATGTTTACTTGTCGCTCATTTGCAAATACCTTGAATCATAGTGGAAGCAGATTATGCATCGCATAGACTGCCATGGTTTACACCTAGCAACAACTGTTGTGTCTATCTGTGGAGATAGTCTGTTCAATGCCATTTGTTGTTTGGTAGCAGCGGAGTTTGATGTGAAGTCGCTGTGGATTTACACTGTACAGTCCTTTTGCAATGCAATTATAGGGGGCGACCAACAAGATTTTAGCTTCTTGCATCAACACCTTTCGCCATATCTCCTAGAAAATATGCCGACAATTGGAAGTTGGCAAGAATACCTTGTAAACATGGTGCTGCCATATGAAAAAGGAAATGTGGAGGGTTGCAGATTCTGTTTTCAATGGTTGTCTATCATATTTAGAGTAAATATCCAGGTTTGGTTGGCCTTGCCAGATGGCACTTTCCATTCCTGGTCTATTGATTCAAATTATGATCGAACAATTGACATCCTCTCATTGAAAATAGATACAACACATATCCATTATCAACCTTTGCTTGGACATATCACTGGTTCATGGTTCAATGTCCATGGCACACAAACCGCATTGAATCTGCATACGTGTGGCATGATTTTTAGTGAGAATGAAACTCCTCCCGATTGCAATATGGACATATAGGGCTTAAACAAAAAAATCATGCATAAAATTCATTCTAGTTGTGATGAGGCCATATAGGGCTTAAACAAAAAACGTAGACTAAATTATCACAACTTGAAAAAAATTATGCGTGAAATTCATCCCAGTTGTGATGAGGCCATACATGCCTTAAACAAAAAACATAGACTAAGTTATCACAACCTGACTCAGAGTGAAATTCATCCCAGTTTCCATTAGGTCACCCTGCCCTTGGACAAGAAACATGGAGTAAGTTACCATAACTTGAAAAAGGTCATGCACGAGAAAAAACAAAACATTGCTACGCTTCCTTTTAGAGAGAAGCTCACATATCAAAATATAAAGAAATTTGTTCATGCACAACACAAAAAAAACAGGTACGGTCGCATATCCCAGAATGGTCATGCAACTGTCACATATCGTGGGCTAGAAGCAACAACATGCACTACTACCAATGAAAACCAACAAATACTTTCTACCCATACTTCCCTGTGAAAGAAATATGCAAGACAAACCTACATGAAAAAAATTAAAGACACTCTTTCCATTTCATGTGCAATTTGTGAACAATTGAATTTTGCAAAAAACAATAAGTATTTCATGCTTGATTTGGAAGAAAAATTCCTTCGCTTGACAGCGCACGATAAAACATTTTTCAGTGGCAAAATTTGTCTTCCATGTAAATGGTCGCTTGAAAATGGAAAACTGCCACAATTTGAAACCCCTGACCAAATAATATGTAATACACCACTACCAGATGTAAGTGCACTTATGAAACTTGAAGAGAGACTTGTGTCTCTGCGAATTGCATTTGCACAAATCAGACCCCGGGGCTATAAACAACCCCAAATGGGCTTAATAGTATCAATTATTAATGTGCCTTTTCAGCTAGATGTTGTGTAAAACGCCTTGCCACAATCCATTAGCGATACAATGACAATTGTAGTGGCTCTGAAAAGATGTTTGCGATACAAAAATGCGTATTAGACATACAAAGTGCATGTGCATGCTGTTATGAAAGCATTAAAGGAATTACGTTCGAGGGCCCTGTACGAAGCACATAACATTTGCATAAATGAGAAATGGAACATTGTTCTTGGAGAACAGGACGCCAACTTTGCAGAGACTCTCGAAAATGCTAGAGAATTTGATACAAGTGATGAATCGGAGAATGAAACACTTGCTAAGACATTGGTGCATGGATTCACTGATTCACATTGCATTCGTGACTTGCAAGACAAGATTGTCGAAATTGCACCTGCTGAGGGACAATGTCCACTTGGAATATTCAAGGACAAGTTCACTGAGGAAATTAACTTCCCAACACTCTTCTATGGAGATCCATGTGCCATTGAAATTACAAAACGATTCAGTTATCATAAAGTAGTCCGATGGGAGTTGCTACATTCAAGCGGTGACTTCTCCTATCACATAACAAATTTGTTTTTCAAAATAATGCACATAATAATAGAGAAAGTTCTCTCCTGCATATGGGTCCGAATAAGAAAAGGCCAGTTACAAGGAATAAAGTTGTTGGCCAAGGATGTCAAGTACAAAGTAAACCTAGAAAAAATTCTAAAATCTGATATTGGATACATAGATTTCAAAAACATTCGCACCTCTCCTGATTATTTGCAACAAAAAAAGAAAACTATTTTTGCAATGATCCGACAATTGGTCCCACCAACATTTTTCATCACATTTACAAGTGAAGAGCATTGATGGGATCCATTGGTGGCTGTCGTATCTTATCTGCATAGGAATAAGAAATGTAAAAAACAAACTGATACACTGGAAAATAATGACATTGACTAGCTCATAAGAAAATACCTAGTGACATGTACTCGCTACTATAAACATAGAATAAATGCTTTGAGTCAATTGATATGCCATGATGAAACATTTTTTGGAAAAATATCGAACTACTTTTTTGTGATTGAATTCCAGAATAGGGGAAATGAACATGACCATGCATTGTTGTGGATAGAGGGTGCACCGGTCTATGGATATGACAAAAATTCAGAGATAGAGAACTTTGTGGACAAATACATAAAATGCAACACAAATCATTTGGATCTAGAACTTGCCAAAGTTCATAGACATTACCATACAAGATGTTGTAGAAAATGAAAAAACTCGCATTGCAGATACAACTTTCACGTGCCGCCAATGAGAGCTACAATAATCATAGAGCCACTTAGTTTAGAGGACAATGTTGTTGTTGAGATATCTAAATCCTTGTTCACATTTCTAGAACAAGCATAATTTGATGAGATCATGAGCTTCGATGACTTCTTGATAGAGCTAAATCTATCAGAAGATGAGCACATCCAAGCCATACAATGCATGCTTAAACAACCAACAATTTTCCTTAAATGAAAACTTTCCCATATTTGGAACAACAGTTTCTCCAAGGACATGCCAGTTATGTGGAAAGAGAATACAGATGCACAGTACATGCTCAATGCATATGCTGCAACATCGTATTGTACCTCGCATATGACAAAGGTTGACAAATCTATGATAAGTGCATTCAGAAGAATACACAAAGAACATGAAAGAAGTCACATTAATGCCATACAAATGATACACACACTTGTAAATACATTTCTTATTCTTCAACAAATGTCTGCTCAACAAGCAGTTCACATTGCACTTTCCTTGCCCCTCACTTGTAGTTCAAGAAAATGCGTCTTCATAAACACATCTCCACTTGAGAAACACACATTTGTGCTTAAACTGTCGGTTTTGCTAGAAAAAAAGCCTGATAATTCAGAAGACGTGCTATGTCTCTCTATTGTTGATTATTACCTCTAGCATCCATATCCTATTAGGCATATCTACTTAGCATAATTCGTATTGCATTACAAAAAAAAATGGTGCACCCATATCAAAAATAAAAAAACCCTCTGTGATACGGTTTGTCAAATACAATAAACATTTTGACTATGAAAACTATTGTAGAGAAAAATTGTTGTTGTACGTTCTGTTCAATGAAAATGAAGAGACATTAAAACATAACTTCTCTACATGGGAGGCTGCGTATGTTGCCTATGAGACTATAGTGCACATCAATGAAGCTATATTTACCTACAATGTTAATCCAACATTGGGTGATCTAGAAATTGCAGTTAATGAGCTATAAAACCATGACAATCCTGATGAGACATTCACAAACCCAAAAACAACCAGAACTCCTTGTGAGTCGTATGACTTACAAGCGGATTTGCCTCATCCTTGAGCAGGTGGAAGTGAAAAATGTATCAATCTTGGTTTTCAAGTCACAAAGCATCCTTTCCTAATTGAAAATAATGAATACCATAGAATAAGAAGTCTATTGAATCGAGAATAACAAACAATTCTAAAGGACATTGTGCTTAAAAAACACTTTAACATGGACACTCCTGTGCACTTTTTCCTTATAAGCGGAGAAGGAACGGGCGAGACATTCATAAAGAAAGCATTGTTCCAAATGCTTATACGAATCTATGATTCAAACAATTCCTCTGATCCTATGAAACCAAAGGGCCTAATAGTTACATACACAGGAAAGCTACATATAATGCAGGTGGAACAACAATCCACTCCGCGTTTTTAAATCCTTTTAACAAGTCATAGTTTTTTTCCACTTAGCAAGGAAATGTTGGATACATTGTCTAAGCTTTATGATGAACTCCAACTTGTCTTTATAGATGAAACATCTTTGATTGGAAGTCGGTTCTTGTATTCCATTGACAACCGACTAAGAAACATAAAACATGTGCACACAAAATACTTTGGAAACATTGACATGATATTCTGTAGGGATCTTTACCAAGCATAGCCCATCCAAGATTCTTTGATATTTAAAAAGTCTACCCTTAACATGCAAATAGTAACGCATGAATTCTGGAGAGACAATATTAAATTCTTTAAATTGCATACTATAATGTGCCAGGCAGATGAAACATTCATTACAATTCTGAATAGAATGCAGACAAACAACCAAACATATTATGACTTAACATATATCAATTCGAGGTGCTTGTGGTGTGCACCAATAGACCCAACGTTCCCTTACCTGTTCTACACAAATAAGGATGTTGCAATGTATAACAGGCACATGCTATCGCTCATGCCTGGCGATGATATCATCATCAATTCAATTGACCTGGAAGAATACAACCATGGAAATGTGCCACGTCATGAACATACAACCACTTTACCTTTGCATCTTGTCTTGAAATTAGAAATGTTGGTTGAAATATATGCCTGTAACTATGATTCATAGGATGGCTTGGTAAATGGTGCAGATGGAATACTCAAGGGTTATACGAAAACATAAAACTTGATGTCATTTGGATTGAGTTCCATGAACCGCATATAGGCAAGCGACAAGAAAGCAAGTTGGATTATCTATATAATTCAAACACTGCAAGTGATTGGACACCTATTTTGCGAATACCAAAGCCGGTATCAACATCAACAAAGACAGGTCGACTTAAGATTCGAAAACAGTTTTTGATTAAACTTGCATGTGCATGTACATTCCATAGATCGAAAGGACTAACACTTGATAGTGTTTCATTTCATCTTATTGGAATTCAGATACATGGAATTGTATACTCAACACTGTCAACCGTCAGAAGCACAGACTCCTTGTATTTACTAAGTCCTCTTACAAAAGATAACTTCAAAGTCAAATAGAAAGTTGATATTGAAATGGAACAACTCAGGACCACCGCAAAATGGCAACTGCACAATGATTACCAATTCATACAAACAAATTCATCTGTACCAATTCTCTCTCTTAACACACGCATCTTAAATGCACACATGGATGATATATTCAATGACTATGATACAATGCAATCCGATATTCTGTGCTTGTAGGAAACACACATGGAATTATGCATGCAAAACAAACAATTTCCAAATCACAATTGCATATCAAGTTACATTACACATGGGGCGATGATATTGGTGAAAAAACATGTACCAATTTTGGACCATATACATATCGAAGAAAAAAATGTTGAGGTGGTGCTTGCATTTTTTTTTTCCATGAAACAAAAGTTGCAATACTGAATCTGTATGGTACTCCCCATGCATCATTCTCCAACATAGTAGATGCTATTTTCAATGCATTGGGCCATTTCCATCTGAATGGACCCATTATGCTTGTAGGAGACTTTTGAACAACACAAGCCATTTGCAAAACACACTTATTGATCATGTGTGGTCGAATGTGCCCATTCCTCAATACAATATGTTTATCTTAGACACATATTGGTCTGATCACGATACAATTGGTATTGCACTTTAATTATGAGATATACATCAAACATATTGAAAAGTCATATTTCTATGTTTCAAAGCATATATGTATAACTTGTTGCAATTTTTTTTTTTTATCCATCTTCTTAGTTTTCCATGATTTGTACACATACTGGTATGGTCACCATACAGTTGGTGTTGCACTTGAATTATGAAATATACATTATGCATATTGCAGAATCATATTTGTATTCTTCAAATTATATTTGTCTATCTTGTTGCAGAAAATTGAGATATCTAACTTCTTAGTTTTCCCTGATATATATATATAGACACACATACATAGAAACTTGAATGAACTTAAAAAAAATAAAAAAAGGTACATTCTTCTAAAACTATATGTTACTCTATTCATCTATTCTATTTTTTTTAGTATATGTACATAGTACTTTCCTTTTTCTTTACATGTTAATTTATGTTCATATCCATTTTTTTTGTACTTTTGTTCATAGAAAAAAACATGAAAACTAGACACCGCAAAGAACTCCTAACCAGGAATGTAGAGGAATCCATGCAAAGGTGCGTTTTTTCTGCCCATGTTCCATATTCAATAGTTTTTTGTTTACTCTGTCTGTATTTGTTGAACTGGTTTGCAACTCTGTTTTTTTTTTTTGCCTCCTTCGACACTCCATATATTCCTCTATATTGACTCGTATTCATGTGTGTAATACATATTCAATCTTGATCTTGCCATTCCTGGATTTCGTTTGTCAATTTGTATATCGCGAAACTCTGAATGTTGTTTGGAGGACACAAAACAATAGAAGTGCAATGTTGAGCCAACTAGCCCGCACGTCCGCTTGTCAATTTGTATATCGAGAAACTCTAGGTGCTATTTGTAGGAAACAAAACATTAAAGGCCCAATTCAGAGCCCATCAGCTAGCAAGTTTGCGATCCAAAAAAGTGGCTAAGTATGGAATAAGGGATCTGTACATGCTCTATAACATGTCATGTTCATTCTTTATAAAATTACATATTTAGTATGTATTGCTCATTTCTCAGAGCTCGCCAACCCTGGAGTTCGCCTGTCAATTTGTATATCGCACAACTCAATAGAAGTACAATGTTGAGCCATCTAGCTCGCAAGTCCACTTGTCAATTTGTATATCGCACAACTCTAGGTGCTATTTGTAGGACACAGAACATTAGAGGCCCAATTTAGAGACCACCAACCTACAAGTCCACGATCCAATAGAATTGCAATGTTGAGCTAGCCAGACCGCAAGTTCATTTTTCAATTTGTATACCGTGCAACTCAGAGTGATATTTGTAGTACACGAAACATTAGAGGCCCAATTTAGCTAGCCCGCAAGTTTGCGATCCAAAAAAGTGGCTAAGTATGGAATAAGGGATCTGTACATGATCTATAAAATGTCATGTCCATACTTTATAAAAGTACATATTTAGTATGTATTGCTCGTTTCTCAGAGCCCGCCAACCCTGGAGTCTGTCTGTCAATTTAAATATCATAGAATTCAATAGAAGTACAATGTTGAGCAAGCCAACTCACAAGTCCGCTTGTCAATTTGTATATAACGTAATTATGGGTGTTATTTGTAAGGCATAAAACAATAGAGGCCCGTTTTTTAGCCCGCCATCCCAAGAACCCGCGATCCAAAAAGTGTGCATGCTCTATAAAATCTTAGCCAGCCCGCAAGTCCGCTTATCAATTTGTATATTGCGGAACTCTGGGTGCTATTTGTAGGACACAGAGCAATAGAGGCCTATTTTTTGAGCTCGCTAGCCTGAGAATCCACTATCCACAAAATGGCCAAGTATGGAATGAAATATATGTACATGCTCTATAAAATCTCATGTCCATACTTTATAAAGGTACATATTTAGTTTTCCCTGGTTTGTACACATACTGGTCTGGTCACCACACAGTTGGTGTTGCACATGAATTATGAAATATGCACCATGAGTCCGACCGAGCGCTTTTGTTTCCTTAACCAATTTTATGCCTGCGGGTTCCTGACTACGCATTATCAAACTCACGTTCCCCATGTTTCGAGTGTACATCTTGTTGACGATTGAAAACGTCAATGTAAATTTCTCCCGCAAAGTGTTGCTAAAGCCTATTATTATATAGGACTAAATAATGTTAGTAGGTGGGACCCCCTTGAAATTTTGAAAATCAGGTCTTATCATTTTGATGTTATGATGATGTGCTACAAGGTTTTACTTAGTTGATGAGAATATGGTTGTCATTCATATCAATTAATCTTTGAGATGTGGTTCCTTCATGATACTACAACCTGCTATTCATTTATTATATTTGTTCTCTTGCACCTGTACAACAAAATGTTAGTGAAAATTGCAGAAGGGAATTTTGAGGAAAAGTAAAAACTGTATCTAAGAAGAAAAAAGGGAAAAAAACCTAGCTCTATGATACTATATAAATGAAATACTTGTTGATAGTGGTTAATTCCTAACTAACAAGAAAATGGCATTTTAAAAATGTTAAATTTGATATGCATATCGTGGAAGTTTTGGTGGCGCATGCTTGGCAAGTGATAATACATGGGTTATGCATTATTTGATGCAATCGATAGCCGATATGTATATGTTATAAACCTTGGTGGCTTATGGAAGTAATGGATTTGAAATTTTTTTATGGTGGTTACGCTATTAGTGATGGTTATGTTGTATATTGATCAAGTGATTCATTAGAATTATAGCATGGGTGGCACATGTGGCAAGGTAATGACACAAATGGTTGAGTGTGGAACTTGGATTATCCTATGGTTTAATGAGTTGATATTCTCGATGCATTGGTTGATTAATGGTGTAAATGAAGGCTCGTTGGCATATATTATGGAGTAAATGTGATATGGGTGGAGGCGATGTGCATTTGTTGCATGTCACCTTTAACCTTCCCGTTGGCCACTACCCTCATTGGACTATTGTTTGATCTCGTTGTCGTGTTCACACTCTGGATTTTCAGCAGGCTGAAACCGCTCGGCTGCTTCTTGTCTTAAGGTTTTCGATTGGCAGGTATATCTCTTTTGGACATTCTTGACTTCACTATGGTTATGAAATGTTTTTGGCTCAGTTGTATGGGTTTGTGTTGTCTCGATTGTTGCAACTGTGTGTTTTTGGCTTTGAATGAAAAATCGATTGTTCTGCGTATAATTGTTGTGATTCATGGTCTTCCTAGGTGATAACTTTTGCTACCACTGCATTTTGTTAAAGGGTTTTCTTTTAAAAAGCTGACTGTATGATTTTCTTTGTGGTTCTTGGGTTTAACTAGAACCCTGTCTAACTCTGTCAAGAAAATGCCTCTCGTCCACTAGCATCATGGTCCTCCTTGAGCATGTGCCTTTAACCTGAAGTTCCACCATAGTTGGTGCCCCCCTCCTGCGATGGCTATTATGAAAAACACTAAATCCTCCAGACTGGAGCTGCATAAGAGGTCTGTCGGGCATGTTAAGATTATGGTGGCCTATTACTTCTAATGCGGGCTCACCCGTTATTCGTATAGAAGTTGTGTTAGTATGGATTTTGGCCAATACCTCCGTGATAATGGCATGAGCCCCGCATTGCCAATTGCACTTATAAGGGTCATAGTCGCCAACCTGTTGTCAAAGAATCAATTTTTTGTTATGAAAGGGCCTCTGTCATTTTTCGTTTTGGTTTGTGGGTACACACCGTTATCACACTTGTTTGTTCTATTGTTTCCCTCACCACAATGCTGAATTGTTGGTTATTATACAGCCGTTAGAGTGGTACTTATGATGTTCGGATAATGGTTGGAATTAGTCACAGAGGTTTGGTGTTGTTCACACATGTCGCATCAGGTAGATGAGGTTTTGAGAATTAGAAGATTGGATTGGATATGTTTACCGCATCTTTTGTCATTGGTAGAATACACTTGAATGTGTGTGGCATGGTCGCTCAGAGGCGGCTTAATAAATGGCCCAGAATGAAGTGTTTGAGTTATATCATGGTTATATATTGTTGTGTGGTTATGGGAAGTATGACACTGTGGGATCCTCTCAGTTGTGCACCCTGTATAATATTGATGGCTTGTTTTGTATGCCTAGTGATACTCCCAAATTTTGAGTGCGTTTATCTTTTGAAAATTGATCATTGTTGATGACAGTTGTGTGGGATGTTTTGCTCGGTTTTAAGTTGCATTGAGATATTTGTTTCATAGAGGCATGGTTACATGGTTTCATAAATTTTCTTCTGCATAGTCTGTGTCTAAATTATGACTGTTGGTTATAGTCAATTGCTTTTCAGGTGTGGCATGTGAGGTCTTGATCATTTTTATCTTTCTACTACATATATGTACAACAACAAACATCACTACAGATCTTGATTGGCTCTATTAACATAAGTAGAGACTTCATTATTATTTTTTGGAAACACTACTTTCAAATATAGACGTGGATTGGGGAATGTATGGTAGTGGTTGGGTTAATGGTTACAGATTGAGTGATGTTGTCGACTGTTATAACATGTGGGATGTATGAATAAAAGGAAAAAAAAACTCTTACAAATTGTGTGAAGTACTTAGGTTTTGTAATGAAACTGTGTTGGATATTAATGGACAGTGAAATTAAAACAAATGCACAAGAATTATTACTAAGTCATCTAATTGTTGGTTGATGCATTTTTTTCCTTACGGCAAAATATGTTATGGATTGCTTGATTAATCTCATGAACAATAAATGTTTTTTCCCCCTCATTATCTCATTTTTCGCTAATTATAAACCCCTCACATATCCCATATTCATTTTTTTCACCCCCTATTCTGATATTGATCACAGCTAAGGAAAATTTTGTGTTAGATTGGATAAAAGTGGCAGAATTATGTGTGGATTGTAGTGAGGTTTATTGGTTTTCTTACAGTTGATTGTTTTTATCATTGAGCAGTGACCATATCTCTTTCCTTTCATTATATCATATTTTCTCTAATTACAAATCCCTCGTGTATCCATGAACATTTTTTTTTACCCGCCCTGCTCATTGATTAACACTAGAACAATTTGTATGGATTGGATTGCATGAGCTTGATACATTCTGAGCCAAATCTATTTCATATTTTTAAGGAGTTGTCATGCATGGTTATTTAAAATACTATTTTCTAATTGTTAAGATATGTAGGATGACTTTTTTCAGTTGGGGAAGCCATGGCCGAGGAAACATAGGTAGAGGTAACTGGAACCGAGGCCCAAGGAGGCCTAGGTTCTCAATACATTTTGATGTTGATTTTGAATTGCTGGGCCAATTATTCCATGTTGGATTCTTTAATTGGATTGGATAGGGAATAGTCCAATTGAGGCCTGAAAGACCTCCCTTCCAATCCCCTCAAGCCCCTGGTATACCAGTGCCTCCTCATGTCTCTTTATAGCCTGAAGTCTCGAAAAATGATGGGTGGCAGGAGATTGTCCACCCAACAATCTCCCAACACTGTGGCTGGACAAAATTATCTTTGCTTGATCCTCCAACTCTAAACCTCATTGTCCAAACTACCCCTAACCATTCACCAATTCAATCTTCCCATGCCAGCAAGATATTGAAGACTGAATCCCACCATGCAATAGATAAAGGAAAATTCACCGCTGGCCCTTCCTCACCCTCCGATGGCTCTGAAAAATCCATGTCTTCAGGGATGCATTTGAGGGATGATTGTTCCCATGTGATTAGTGAGATAAAACCCAAAGGCTCTACCCAACTCAAGGAAATTCCATGGAAATCAAGAGGTGACATCAACAACCAATGAAGGGTTGCTTCACAGACTAGAAAATATGGTTTTTAATTTTTATGTTATTACTGTTTTATGATAGTGGACTCCATAGATTTTGGACAACATGTCTTATTTTGGATACATGGGTATTAATTTGAAATGTTTCCAAGTTTTATGAGCTAAAATGGTCAAGGAAAAATATGTTTTGAAGGGAGACACAAGGGGTGTGTTTGCTTAAACAAATGGATTAAGTTATGATGTGATGATTGTTATCACTAGGGGAGTCACAAGGGGGTCCCACCTATTATTTATTATTTAATTATGAACCTATTATGACTATTAACACCCCCCCCCCCTTAACCAAAGTTAGTTAAGGCCTTACGTTAGCTTAACCAATAAGTTAGTTCAACTACTCTAACCAATTCTAAAATTGTTAAAAGTTGAACTAAGGGGAGGAACAAGAGGAGGATAGAAACAAAAAGCATGCTAAGGTTTGCTCTTTGAGTTTATGTTGAGATAATTCAGCTTTCATTCATTCATATATTCATCATAGCCTAATTCTCTTTTGTTATAGAAAGGTCTTATTATAGACAAAAATATTCAGGGTTGAATCAAATTATTCAGACACTTGTTCTTCATAGGTGTTGATCTATCTTTGATAGTCTGTGTAGGCTTGTCTATTTGTGAATTAAATTTCATTACTAATAAAGGCTATTGTGCAGAGTCAAGTGGGCAACAATCTGTGGCAAGCTGATCCATCTTTTATAGTTCAGTTTTGGTTTTCTGTCAGAGGTCCTTTTGTATGTTCCATCAGGAATTTCTAGGTTTGACTTTGGTCCAAGATTTCTATGTGAAGTTTTGTAAAGACAATGACTCTTTGGTGAACTGGAATGAAATAAAGGATTTCTTTATGTATCATCTATATTGATTATGATCTTGGTGTCTTACTTCTTTTCTTATATTTATTTTCAGCAACTAATATTTTCAGAAAAATACATAAAAAGTGAATTTCCAGCAAGCTTTTGTTGACAAAAAAACTAGCCTAAGAACTTGTAATTAATACTTGTGAGTTACGATACATATTTTTGTTGTCTATAAATGCAGGGTGCTATTCCCGTCTACTTTACTTTATCCAAGTAAAGTTTGAAAATGCTTGAGTAAGATCAATTCATATCTTTTCCTAAACATTTATTTCGGCGACCATACTAGGGAGATCTTCGACATCTCTCCGGTTAATTTTTATACTCGATTTTCATTGATGTATCTTTCTTTTTCTGTTTTTGACTCTTGGACTATTTGCTATTAATGACTATTCATGTCGCAAGGAAACGAAATCTTGAGCTTGGTCTCCAAGATCAGACCAACATTGCTTTGAACTTGTTTCATACTATTTTAGACACTGCTAGGACCCATGCTGAGCTTAACCGTTCTTGGACAACAATTGAAAGAAATATTAGTGTCCAAGAACAATTGGAATCTAGACGTAGGCAACCCATAAATCAACAATAACCTTTTGTTTCTTCAGCTTTGGCCTTTCTTTCATGTCATTAGATTCTCGTGCTTCTAGAAGAAGAAGAGGCTTGTCACCTGAAATCAATCCTATTGATGAAATAGGAAGGAGAAATGTTATGTTATCTGCCCAACAAAGTGCTATAAGGAGAAATTTGTTTGATTCGTCCAACTTGTCTTTCCTTCCCTCGTCTATCATCCACATAATGGCATCTAGTGGTGGATCTGGTGGCACTGGAAGTGCTCCATCTTCCCAATCTTCATTGTCATCAGTGATTGGTAGCTTGTACAACCACCATATCCCTATCCAATCTACTACAAACCCAACTAAAGTCATTAAAAAGTATGGCCTTTTTAGTTCAAAGAAGATGCCACAACTACACCATGGCATGTGTCCTCTCCTCTTAACCTAGCTCTGAATACTCACCCACTTCCGAAGTTCAAAGAGCATCTGCCTAAGTTTTCAGGAAATAACACTGTCAGTACCAATGAACACCTAATGGAATTCTCTAATGCTTGTCATAACATAGGGGCTAACGACAATGACACTTGCATGCACTTCTTTGTCAACTCTTTGGAAGGAAAGGCTGCGACCGAATTTTTTGACCTTCCTCCTAGGATCCTGTCTACTTGGGAGGAGTTGATTTATTGGTTCTGATCTACTCACAGGAAATCCAAAAGCCCTGCTGAGAATTTAAGGGAGTATAATAACATCACTTACAAAGATGGTGAAATCATCAGGTCTTTCAACTTGTTTTTCACCAAGTTGTATAATCAAATCCTTGAACTTATCCGCCCTTAGAACCAATCCACCTTCATGCATTACTACAATGAATTGCCTTCTCCTTACCGTCACAAGCTTGAAGAAAAGGCCATTGATAATCTCGGTTCCACTTTTCACACTTTCTCAGAGTATGAGGAACAACTTGAACGAACTGGTCTACCCCAGGGAGAACCAGTTAGACATACGGATATGTCCTCTCTCTTACAGTTGGTACAATATATGAACAATCGTATGATAGATTTTGAGCGGAAAGGTACTGTCAACCCTCTCACCTCTGGAGCTTCATCCTCTTCTGCCCCTCCTGTTAGAAGTCTGGTTGAAAATAATTTCCAGGTGAAGGCTATCCTACTTCGTAGTTGGTGTAACTTTTGTGAGGAAAACCATGAAGAAAGCACATGTGAGGTAAGGAAGAGTGCCAGAGACAAGATATTTGGTAAGAGACTAGAAGCTACTATTGTTGTCTTAGATTTTTATGAGCCAGAAGATGTCATGGTCATCAACACTAGGAACAAAGCCTATGCCCCCCAAAAAAAATTTGACTCTCCTCGCAGTTCTTCTAGCCCAAGTTCAACCTCAACCACTGTTGCGCCCCAGGTTCCTAAAATTCCTGAGAGTCAAGGAATCACTCCCTCTCCTCCCTCTTCCAAATACAATATCCTGAATCAATTGGCCAACATTAAGGAAGATGCAACCCTCCTAGACATGGTTGTCATCCTTGAACAATAGATGCATCTGAAACAATTCATGGAAGGAAAAGATTCCATTGTAGCCAATCTTTTTGAAGAGGTAGACAAAGA
>ML780965.1:744097-754609 GCA_009831015.1 Picea engelmannii
GCCGCGTTGGCTGGGGCCGTGGATGTTTCCCCGTAGGGGTTTTACCACGTGAAAACATCAGTGTGTTGATCTTTGATCTGGTTATGTGAGTGGTTACTGAAGGTGTTCGTCCTCTGTTGGAATACCTGTGTTGTCGAACAGTTCGGGCCCAAGTGTTATGTGGAATATTATTATGGAAGAGCTAGGCTTGTCTTGTAAAAACAAAAATGCCAGAAGCATGCTCTCCTATAATAGTCTACAACAAACAACCATAGGCGAGATTAAGGATGTAACCTTGGTTTTATGCGCTCACCCTGAGATAAGGACAACCCTCAACATTCAGGTGATTGATATGACTCTAAGCAATTATTCAATTATCTTGGGGAGAGATTGGCAATACCTGTGGATACCTCTTGCTCGATGAGACTGATTTATCTGTTCCTCGGAATGGAAAGAATATCATAGTCCTTAGAGTAGGAAAAATTTCACCCTACATAAAGAGTGTTCCACAATCTAGTGTAAACTATATCAAAGAAAACCTAGGAGTGTATTCCATATTCACCGAAGAGGATAATATTCCTCTAGAAATAATTGATTTAGAGGATGAATTGTGGCATATGAACTTCGATGGTTCACACTCAAATGAGGGTAACGAGGATGGTATTATCTTGGTTTGCCCTGCAGGAAAGATTCATAATTTTTCATATAGGTTGGAGTTTTTTTGCTCAAACGATGTCACTGAATTCGAAGCTTTGCTACTATGCATTGAGAACACCCTTAATCTTGGTTGTGGTCACCTTTCAGTGTTCAAAAATTCTGAGCTTGTTGTGAACCTAGTACATAAGACATGCTCTCCTAACAACAAGATGATGGAACAATATTCCCAAACTGCTTGGGCACTTGTCTCGAATCTCCTATCTTTTAATATCACTCATGTTAGGAAGGAGTTGAATTATATAGCCGATAGATTAGTTGTCTTCGCAACCTCTCCTACTCAACATCTCTTGCCTCATTGGCCTAATTGTTCTTTTCAATCTCTACATCGTTCATACATTTCTGAGAATGCAGAACCCTGAAAGGCCATCCCTAACAATGAAAGCAGTTGTGTTGTCATTCAAAATGAACCTCTCAAGCCTAAGGAGATTATATCTATAGAAAATAACAAAATTCTTGAAGGATTGACTCCTCTCCAGAGTTCGTTTTCATTGAGTTTTGGAGGCAACAAAGAAAAACAGGAAGAAGAGATGAGGTCTACTGGGTTATTTGGTGGAATTCAAAATGTTTTTTCTTGGTTTAATGTGGATCTTCGTGGTTTTGATCCAGGTCTTGTTTAGTGTACTATGAAAACAACTAGGCAAAAATAGAAACTTGTTAACTCTACATTGAAAGCAACCTTTCGAAGGGAGTTGTGAGATTTCTTAAGGACTGAAATGTCTTTTTCAGTCCACCATGAAGGGGTTTCAAAGTGGGAACCTGCTTCGAGGACCCCTGATAGTTTTAGGACCTGCACTAGTCTTCGAACTTTCAGGAAAGCAATTTTAAGAAATCCTTTCCCTCCTCCCAATATTGAAATGTTTCAGCAACAGATCGTAGAGTTATACTTGGAGCCCTTACTTGACAATTTCATTGGTTACAATAAAATCAAGGTAGAAGGGGAAAGTTATCACAAAACCACTTTCACTACTAATTGTGATACTATGTCTTACAATTTCCTGCCCTTTGGCTTATTTGATACAAGTATCGCTTTGAGAAGGCCTATACACATAACTTTCGATAAATCGGTCAGTCTTCATGCTTATCTTAATGATATAATCATATCCGTCAAAGGGCTGATAACTACATCAGGATTTCAAGTGTTGGGCCATTTCTGGATTACTTTTGTCTTGGACACTAACTTAGAAGTTTTAAAGGGATTACAGAGACAATGGTTTTCCCACATTATTAGTGGTCCTCGTTTGAAATATTGTGAGGGGATAGCGTGAAGATATTTTTCTAAAGGTATTCTTTTGTATACTAGTAGTTTAGCTATGCTTCCCAATTTTGTGATATTTTCTTGCTTTAAAACACTTTGATTTCTACCTTATGAGTTGAATTTTACTGTTGCTGTTTTGATTTATGCATTATTATTTTTGTTGGATTTTGGTCTTTATCATCTTTTAGAGTGTTTGATTTAGGATGTTGGATCATGTTTTCCACAATGACACTCCTGCAAGCATTGTTAGTCTATAACAATCAAGATTACACAACTGTTATGATGTCGTCTCTAAAGGACCCTTGGAAATTGGTATATTTTTTTCACTATTGTCATATAAGAGTTGGTTGTTTCCCGCTTCTTATTTCCATTTCTTCATCCATCGAGATCTTAAGAGTAAATCTCAAAGTCCACCATTTCAAGTTGAGAGCATATTACAGACAAATGATTATGCATACAATCATAAAACCCCTCATACCTATTTTTTTCAAGAGTTATTCCTAAATTCCCGGTCACTTTCCATTCAATCTGCTCACTCCTCCCCCCTTGCTGCATAATCATTCAAGTTATGTCTTCTTGAGATTACTATCCTTGGTCCATGAAACCATGAGTTCTGAGTTCCAATCTGTTAAAAACAAATTTCCCTGTGGATTCTTCGGTTTGTTGATGATTGAAAATGTCAATGTAAATTTCGCCCGCAAAGTGTTGCTAAAGCCTATTATTATATAGGACTAAATAATGCTGGTAGGTGGGACCCCCTTGAACTTTTGAAAATCATGTCTGATCATTTTGATGTTATGATGATGTGCTACAAGGTTTTAAGTGGTTGATGAGAATATGGTTGTCATTGGTATCAATTAAGCTTTGAGATGTTGTTCCTTCATGATACTACAACCTGCTATTCATTTATTATATTTGTTCTCTTGCACCTATACAACAAAATGTTAGTGAAAATTGTAGAAGGGAATTTTGAGGAAAAGTAAAAACTATATCTAAGAAGAAAAAAGGGAAAAAAACCTAGCTCTATGATACTATATAAATGAAATACTTGTTGATAGTGGTTAAGTCCTAACTAACAAGAAAATGACATTTTAAAAATGTTAAATTTGATATGCATATTGTGGAAGTTTTGGTGGCGCATGCTTGGCAAGTGATAATACATGGGTTATGCATTGTTTGATGTAATCGGTAGCTGATATGTATATGTTATAAACCCTGGTGGCTTATGGAAGTAATGGCTTTGCAATTTTTTATGGTGGTTGCGCTATCAGTGATGGTTCTGTTGTATAGTGGTTAAGCGATTCATTGGAATTATAGCATGGGTGGCGCATGTGGCAAGGTAACGACACAAATGGTTGAGTGTGGAACTTGGATTATGCTATGGTTTAATGAGTTGATATTCTCGATGCATTGGTTGATTAATGGTGTAAATGAAGGATCATTAGCATGTACTATGGCGTAAATGTGATATGGGTGGAGGTGACGTGCATTTACTGCACATCACCTTTACCCTTCCCATTGGCCGCCACCCTCATCAGACTATTGTTTGATCTGGCTGTTGTGTTCACGCTCCAGATTTTCAACAGGGTGAAATCGCTCGACTAATTCTCATCTTAAGTTTTTTGATTGACATGTATGTCTCTTTTGGTTATTCTTGACTTCACTCTGGTTATGAAATGTTTTTGGCTTAGTTGTATGGGTTTGTGTTGTCCTGAGTGTTGCAACTGTGTGTTTTCGGCTTTGAATGAAAAATCGATTGTTTTTCATATAATTGTTGTGAGTTCATGGTCTTCCTGGGTGATATATTTTGCTACCATTGCATTTTGTTAAAGGGTTTTCCTTTAAAAACATGATTGGATGATTATCCTTCTGGTTCCTGGGTTTAACTAGAACCCTGTCCAACTCTATCAAGAAAATGCCTCTCGTCCACTAGCATCGTGGTCCTCCTTGAGCACGTGCCTTTAACCTGAATTTCCACCACAGTTGGTGCCCCCTTCCTGCAATGGCTACTATGAAAACCCCTAAACCCTGTAGATTGGAGCTGCATAAGAGGTCTGTCAGGCATGTTAAGATTATGGTGGCCTATTACTTTGAATGCGGGCTCACTCATTATTCGTATAGAAGTCGTGTTAGTATGGATTTTGGACAATACCTCTATGATAATGGCACAAGCCCCACATTGCCAATTGCACTTCTAAGGGTCACAGTTGCTAGCCTATTGTCAAAGAATCAGTTTTTTGTTATGAAAGGGACTCTGTCATTTTTGTTTTGGTTCGTGGGTACACACCGTTATTACGCTTGTTTGGTCTATTGTTTCCCTCACCACAATGCCGAATTGTTGGTTATTATATATCCATTAGAATGGTTATTATGATGTTCGGATAATGGTTGGAATTAATCACAGGGGTTTGGTGTTGTTCACACATGTGGCGTCCTGTAGATGAGGTTTTGAGAATTAGAAGATTGGATTGGATATGTTTACTACATCTTTTGTCATTGGTATAATACACTTGCATGTGTGCGGCCTGGTCGCTCACAAGCGATTTAATAAATGGCCTAGAATGAATTTTTTGAGTTATATCGTTGTTATATATTGTTGTGTGGTTATGGGAATTATGACACCGTGGGATCCTCTAGGTTGCACAACACGTATAATATAGATAACTTGTTTTTTATGCCCAGTGATACTCCCAAATTCTGAGTGCGTTTATCTTTTGAAATTGATCATTGTTGATGACAGTTGTGTGGGATGTTTGGCTCGGTTTTAATTCACACTGATATATTTGCTTCACAGAGGCATGGTTACATGGTTTCATAAATTTTCTTCTGCATAGCCTGTATCTAAATGATGATTGTTGGTTATAGTCAATTGTTTTTTAAGCGTGGCATGTGAGGTCTTGATCATTTTGATCTTTCTACTGCATATATATGTATGGTAATGAACATCACTATAGATATTGATTGGATCTATTAACAGAAGTACATATTTCATTATTATTTTTTGGCAACACTACTTTCAAATATAGATGTGGATTGAGGAATGTATGGCAGTGGTGGGGTTAATGGTTACAGATTGAGTGTTGTTGTCGACTGTTATAACATGCAGAATGTATGAATAAAAGGAACAAAACTTCTTACAATTTGTGTGAAGTACTTTTGTTTTGTAATGAAATTGTGTTGGATATTAATGGACAGTGAAATTAAAACAAATGAACAAGAATTATTACACAGTCATCTGATTATTGGTTGATCCATTTTTTTCCTTACTGCAAAATATGTTATGGATTGCTTGATTAATCTCATGAACAATAAATGTTTTTTCCCCCTCATTATCTCATTTTCTGCTAATTATAAACCCCTCACATATCCCATATTCATTTTGTTCACCCCCTGTTCTGATATTGATCACATCTTAGGAGAATTATGTCTTAGATTGGATAAAAGTGGCAGAATTCTGTGTAGATTGCAGTGAGGTTTATTGGTTTTCTTACAGTTGATTTTTGTTATCATTGAGTAGTGACCATATCTATTCCCTTTAATTATATCATATTTTCGCTAATTACAAATCCCTCATGTATCCTTGGACATTTTTTTTTACCCGCCCTGCTCATTGATTAACACTAGAACAATTTGTATGGATTGGATTGCATGAGCCTGATACATTCTAAGCCAAATCTATTTTATATTTTTAAGGAGTTGTCATGCATGGTTATTTAAAAGACTATTTTCTAATTGTTAACATATGCAGGATGATTTTTTTCATTTGGGTAAGCCATGGCCGAGGAAACAGAGGTAGAGGTAACTAGAATCGAGGCTCAAGGAGGCCTAGGTTCTCAATACATTTTGATGTTGATTTTGAGGAGCTGGGCCAATTGTTCCATGTTGGATTCTTTAATTGGATTGGATAGGGAATAGTCCAACCAAGGCCTGAAGGACCTCCCTTCCAAGCCCCTCAAGCCCTCGGTATACTAGTGCCTCCTCATTTCTCTTTACAGCCTGAAGTCCCAAAAAATGATGGGTGGCAGAATATTGTCCACCCAGTAGTCTCCCAACACCGTGGCCAGCCAAATTTATCTTTGCTTGGTCCTCCACCTTTAAAACCCATTGTCTAAATGGCCCCTAAGCATTCACTAGTGCAATCCTCCCACACCAACAAGATATTGAAGACTAAAGCCCACCATGCATTAGAAAAAGGAAAAGCCACCACTTCCCCATCCTCACCCTCTGATGAATTTGACAAATCCATGTCTTCATGGATGCATCTGAGGGATGATTGTTTCCATGTGATTAGTGAGATAAAGCCTAAAGGCTCTGCCCATATCAAGGCAATTTCAGGGAAATCAGGAGGTGATAGCAACAACCAAAGAAGGGTTGCTTCACACACTGGAAAATATGGTTTTTAATTTTTATGTTATTATTGTTTTATGACACTAGACTCCATAGATTTTCGACAACATGTCTTATTTTGGATACATGGGTATTCATTTGAAATGTTTCCAATTTTTATGAGCTAAAATGGTCAAGGGAAAATATTTTTTGAAGGGAGACACAAGGGGTGTGTTTTCTTAAACAAATGGATTATGTTTCAATGTGATGATTGTTATCACTAGGGGAGTCACAAGGGGCTCCAACCTATTAGTTATTATTTAATTATGATCCTATTATGATTATTAATTTTCACCCCCTCCTTAAACAAAGTTAGTTAAGGCCTTATGTTATCTTAACTAATAATTTAGTTCAACTAATCTAACCAATTCTAAAATTGTTAAAAGCTGAACTAAGGGGGGGAACAAGAGGAGGATAGAAGAAAAATGCATGATAAGGTTTTCTCTTTGACTTTATGTTGAGATAGTTCAGCTTTCATTCATTCATATATTCATCATAGCCTAATTCTCTTTTGTGATAGCAAGGTCTTATTGTAGACAACAATATTTAGGGCTGAATCAAATCATCTAGACACTTCTTCTTTAGAGATGTTGATCTATCTTTGATAGTCTGTGTAGGCTTGTTTGTTTTTGAATTAAATTTCATGACTGATAAAGGCTATTGTGCAGAGTCAAGTGGGCAAAAATTTATGGCAAGATGATCCAAATTTTAGAGTTCAGTTTTGGTTTTCTGTCAGAGGTCCTTTTGTATGTTCCATCGAGGGTTTCTAAGTTTGACTTTGGTCCAAGAATTATGTGTGAAGTTTTGTAAAGACAATCACTCTTTGGTGAACTGGAATGAAATAAAGGATTTCTTTATGTCTCATCTATCTTGATTATGATCTTGGTGTATTACTTTTGTTCTTATATTTATTTTCAGCAACTGATATTTTCAGAAAAATACATAAAAAGTGAATTTCCAGCAAGCTTTTGTTGACAAAAAAACTAGCCTAAGCACTTGTAATTAATAGTTGTGAGTTAGGATACATATATTTGTTGGCTATAAATGTAGGGTGATATTCCTGTCTACTTTAATTTAGCCAAGTAAAGTCTAAAAATGCTTGAGTAAGATCAATTCATATATTTTCCTCAACACATATTCCATCCAAAACTTGGGTAATCCATGTTTATGCCCATGGGTTCCCGGATGATGGAGTGGAATATTTCATGTCCATCTATATCTCTACATCACGAGTCCAACTTACCGTCGTTCATTTTCATAGTTCATGAATTTTATGGCTATGGTTCCTTTGTGGATGTCATCCAGCTCTCATGCCCTGTGTGCATGGTATACACTTTGCGCCCGAAATTTCGGTGATCTACAATTGGACCCAGACTTGAAGCTTGCAACTCATTTGATAATTTTCTTTAATTAAATTGTACAATATCAATATTTAATTTTAAAAATTTAGTACTTGAAAATAACGTTTTTAGATAATGTTAGATATATAACATATATGTTATATGTTATACATGTAGATAATCGCAATCTTGAGCTTGCCAATCCTGGAGTCCGTCTGTCAATTTATATATCGCGAAACTCCCAGTGTTGCTTGGAGGACACAGAACAATAGAATTGAAATGTTGAGCGATCCATCCCGAAGTCCGCCTGTCAATTTGTATATCGTGGAACTCTGGGTGCTATTTGTAGGACACTGAACAATAGAGGCCCAATTTTCAACCTGCCAGCCCGAGAACCTACGATCCAAAAAGTGGCTAAGTATGGAATGAGGGATCCGTACATGCTCTATAAAATCTCATATCCATACTTTATAAAAGTACATACTTAGTATGGATTACTCGTTCCTCAAAAAATTTCTAGGTCCGGAAGTGGCAGATACACGTGTTCAGATTTCCACTTACTTTTATATCGCCATCTTAACCGTTTGCTTGCCCATTTCATATTACCTGTAATATGCATTACATATTACATGTAATGTGTAATACATATTCAATCTTGAGCCCACCAGTCGTGGAGTCTGTCTGTCAATTTGTGTATCGCGGAACTCTGAGTCCTATTTGGAGGACACAAACCAATAGAAGTGCAATGTTGAGCCAACCAACCTGCAAATCCACTTCTCAATTTGTATATTGCACAACTCTGGGTGTTGTTTACAGCACAAGGAACAATATAGGCCCAATTTTGAGCCCGCCAACCCGAGAACCTGCGATCCAAAAAAGTGGATATCTTGAGCCCGCCAGCTCGATAACCCATGATACATATTACATATAATGTGTAATACATATTCAATCTTGAGCCTTCCAATCATGGAGTCTATATTTCGATTTCTATATCGCAAAACTCTGAATGTTGTTTGGAGGACACATGACAATAGAAGTGAAATGTTGAGCCAACCATCCCGCAAGTCCGTGATCCAAAAAAGTGGCTAAGTATGGAATAAGGGATCTGTACATGCTCTATAAAATGTCCATACTTTATAAAAATACATATTTAGTATGTATTTCTCATTTCTCGGAGCCCGCCAGTGCTGGAGTCCGTCTGTCAATTTATATATCGCAGAACTCAATAGAAGTACAATTTTGAGCCATCCAACCTGCAAGTCTGCTTGTCAATTTGTATATCACAGAATTCTGGGTGCTATTTGTAAGGCACCGAACAATAGAGGCCTGGTTTTGAGCTCGCCAGCCTGAGAACCCATGATCCAAAAAGTGTACATGCTCTATAAAATATCAGCCAGCATGCAAGTCCTCTTGTCAATTTATATATCACGGAAATCTGGGTGTTATTTGTAGGACACAGAACAATAGAGGCCTATTTTTGAGCCCGGCAACCCGAGAAACTGCGATCCACAAAGCAACCAAGTATGGAATGTGATATTCGTACATGCTTTATAAAATCTCATGTCCATACTTTCTAAAGGTACATATTTAGTTTTCCCTTGTTTGTATTGTTAAGCCCTAATATTGGCTCATTACCCCTTAATTGGGGCATATTAGATTAGTAATGTTATTTTATTTATGTCAGCTTACCCCTTAATTGGGGCATATTAGATTAGTAATGTTATTTTATTTATGTCGGCTTTAGGCCATTAGTTGTAATTATACCTCCTAGTCTCCTATATATACCAAGGAGACATTTTCATTTTGAATCATCTTGTACTTGAACATTTAAGTGGGGTAAAAGGAGGTTGCCCCCTCGAAGAGGCCTATTATCAAAAATTATCTCTTTTTCAAGGCGTTGAGTACTTTTCCTGAGTTTTTTCTATGCTATATTGATGTTTGGCTCTTAACATATGGTATCAGAGCTCAAGGTCTTGGGGTTTCGCTGCTACATCTGAGACACCGTGGAATTTTTTCTATAACTTTTTTTCTACAATGTTTTAGAAGGAACGGCTTGGAGGATATTTAGAAGACAGATAAAGGTACGTTGGGTTCAAAATTCATCTCCTAAGACCTTATACTTTCGGATATACAACTTGTACAAGATAGGATTCTGGAATCATCCCGAAATGAGTCATTGCGGGATTTTCACTATAAAACAGTTTCTGTAATGTTTCAGACCCTGAAATATGGAGGCCATTTACAGAAATTAGTAATTTATCTATGGTAAAAATTTTAGCATCTGGGTCATATTAAATTTGTAGATACACCTTGTGTAAGATAGGGTATCTGACTAGTCCTATTGACTAGTCTCAAGAAGGTGTTCCAGATAAAACAATCATAACTTCTTCCTAGAGTATCGAAATTGTGTGGGATTGGTTGTATTGGATCGTGGACAGTCTATAGTATTTTGGGTGCAAGTTTTAGAATTTAATATCAATAATTTTGTGCGAGTCACACTATACAAGTGAGATCTCCTGGAAAGGACAAAAATCGGCAAGTTGTGGGGAAGTTACCATAAATTCCACTTGGCACATCCAATTTTGATCAAACCTATGGCATTGAAGAGAAGAAATATCAGAGAATTACATAAGAGAAAGTTTCATACCCAGAAGGGCCAAAAATTGGGAGATACAACAGAAGAAATATTGTATAGAAGAACCACCTCAAAATCAAGGTTCAAAAGTGATACTTGGCCAACATGCCACCCAAAAAGGGAACTTCTACACCAAATAAGCCTCCAGAAAATCCTACTTGGACTCTTGATGAAGGTGAAGAAATGCGTAGGGACATAAA
>ML780965.1:758204-787696 GCA_009831015.1 Picea engelmannii
ATGGCACATAATCGCATGAAACAACAAGCAGATCAACATCATAGTGAAAGAAGTTTTGAAGTAGGGGATTGGGTATTTTTAAGACTACAACCATACAAACAGATGTCCCTCAAGCAAGACAAGAAGGATAATAAATTATCACCGAAGTACTATGGCCCTTATAAGGTGTTGCAAAAGATTGGTACTATGGCATATAAATTGGAGTTGCCTGCATCTTCACAAGTACACCCAGTTTTCGATGTTTCATGCTTAAAGAAGGTTATAGGCGACAAGATCCCAGTTCAAACTATATTACCAGAACTTGACGAGGAAGGAAAAATCATATTGGAGCTTGAAGCCATCACTTACACAAGAATTCGACAACTGAGAAATAGATCCATTTCAAAGTATCTCATTAAATGGAGGAAACTACCGGCTGAAGATTCCACTTGGGAAGATGAGTCTTTTATACAGAAGCATCCAGAGTTACTCAAGCGTTGTGGAAAAAACTTGTCTCAAGGGGAGGGGCATGTTAAGCCCTAATATTGGCTCATTACCCCTTAATTGGGGCATATTAGATTAGTAATGTTGTTTTATTTATGTCGGCTTTAGGCCATTAGTTGTAAATATACCTCCTAGTCTCCTATATATACCAAGGAGACATTTTCATTTTGAATCATCTTGTACTTGAACATTTAAGTGGGATAAAAGGAGGTTGCCCCCTCGAAGAGGCTTATTATCTGAAATTATCTCTTTTTCAAGGCATTGAGTACTTTTCCTGAGGTTTTTCTATGCTATATTGATGTTTGGTTCTTAACATGTACACATACTATTCTAGTCATGACACAGTTGGTGTTGCACATGAATTATGGAATATACACCATGAGTTCGAGCGAGCGCTTTCGTTTCCTTAGCCAATTTTAAGCCCGCGGGTTCCCGACTACACATTATCAAACTCTCATTCCCCATGTTCTGAGTGTACATCTTGCATACAAAATTTGGGTAATCCATGTCTATGTTCATGGGTTCCCAGACGACGAAGTGGCATATTTCATGTCCATCTATATCTCTACATCACGAGTCCAACCGACTGCCATTTGTTTTCATAGTTCGAAAGTTTTATGGTTGCGGGTTCCTTTGTGGGCGCCATCTAACTTTCATGCACCATGTGAATGGTATACATCTCGCGCCAGAAACTTTGGTGATCTACAATTGGACCCGAACTCGAAGCTTTTGATAAATTTGTTTAATTAAATTGTACAATATTGATATTTAATATTAATAATTTAGTACTTGAAAATAATGTTTTTAGATAATGTTAGCTATATAGCATATATGTTATATCTGTCAATTTGTATATCACAAAAATCTAGGTGCTATTTGTAGGACACAGAACAACAGAAGCCCAATTTTGAGCCCGCTAGCCCGAGAACCCACGATCGAAAAAGTGGCTAAGTATGGAAGTAGGGATCCGTACATACTTTATAAAGGTGCATATTTAGTTTTCCCTGGTTTGTACACATACTAGTCTGGTCACCATACAGTTGGTGTTGCACATGAATTATGAAATATACACCACGAGTCCGACTGAGCACTTTCGTTTCTGATTTGTCCATACTTTATAAAGGTTCATATTTAGTTTTCCCTGGTTTGTACAGATACTAGTCTGGTCACCACACAGTTGGTGTTGCACATGAATTATGAAATATACACCATGATTCTAACCGAGTGCTTTCATTTCCTTAGCCAATTTTATGACCGCGGGTTCCTGGCTACGCCTTATGAAAATCTCATTCCCCATGTTCTGAGTGTGCATCCAAAAAATGGGTAATCCATGTCTATGCTCGCAGGTTCCCAGACGGTGAAGTGGCAGCTTTCATGTCCATCCTAATCTCTACATCACGAGTCCAAACGATAGCCATTGATTTTCATAGTTCATGAATTTTATGGTCGTGGGTTCCTTTGTGGGTGCCATCCAACTCTCATGTTCTGTGTGCGCGATATACATCTTGCACCTGAAACTTCGGTGATCTACAATTTGACCCAGACTTGAAGCTTGTGACTCATTTGATAATTTTTTTTAATTAAATTGTACAATATCAATATTTAATATTCATAATTTAGTACTTGAAAATAATGTTTTTAGATAATGTTAGATATATAACATATATGTTATATGTTATACATGTAGACATTCACAATCTTGAGCTTGCCAGTCCTAGAGTTCGTCTGTCAATTTGTATATCGCGAAACTCCTAGTGCTATTTGTAGGACACAGAATAATAGAGGCCCAATTTTGAGCCCGCCAGCTTGAGAACCCGCGATTCAAAAAGTATCTAAGTATAGAAGTTGTTCTGTCAATTTGTCTATCGAGGAACTCTGAGTATTTTTTGGAGGACACAGACCAATAGAAGTGCAATGTTCATCCAGCCAATTAAATTGTAGAATATCAAAATTTAAATTGTACAATATCAATATTTAATATTAATAATATATTATTGAAAATAATGTTTTAATATAATATCAAATAGTTTATAGGGATCACCACCTATAAACAATCGCAATCCTGGGCCCACCAGCCCTGGAGTCCATTTGTCAATTTGTATATCGTGAAACTCCGAGTGCTTATTGGAGGACACAGAACAATAGAAGTGCAATGTTGAGCCCGCAAGTCCGCTTCTCAATTTGTATATCGCAGAAGTCTGGGTACTATTTTTTAGGCATGAAGCAATAGAGGCCCAATTTTGAGCCCGCTAGCCTGAGAACCCGCGATCCAAAGAGTGTTCATGCTCTATAGAATCTTAGCCACCCCGCAAGTATGCCTATCAGTTTGTTTATTACGGAACTCTGGGTGTTGTTTGTATGACATGGTCGTTCGTCCTCCTCTCTACTGGGAATTGGAATGTCATTCATAGGACCTTGGGTTGGCCCATTCATGAAATATTCAAACCCTAATTCTGAAAACGAGCCTGACTGACATTTCCCTATTCCATACTTAGCCACTTTCCCGCAATTCCGCAAATATCCAAACCATCCACTGAAGTGCACCATCATGCCCTCTTCCGTTTTATGCATTTTGCTGTAAAAAATTCCGACTCATGTAATTTCACCGTTGAACACTCACCTGCCCTCATTATCTCCTGTAAACTTATTTTGAAGCCCGTCCGACCACTTTTCAAACTTGGCCATTCCTTCCTTGCTTTCTCTTCCCCGTCTCTGTCACTTTTGCACCTATCTATAATAAAAAATAATGTATATATATATGTGTGTGTGTGAGTGTGTGTGTGTGTATTCTTTCTAAATATTTAATGCTAACAACTCATCATGCAGGGACTGTGTAAATTTCCATAGATGGGCGAAAGGCTCGAGAAGATCTGCCATTAATGCGCATTCAACCAATATTTGTGGAGGATTTTGTTATCCCTTCCGAGTGTTAATTTCAAATACCATGGAATGTAATTTGCACGCCATCGACTTGGTTCATTCATGAAACTTCCAATCCTTAAATGTTCTTTGCTGTCATTGCCAGCTTCGCACTTCTAAGTATGCAATAATTAATCTTTAATTATAACTACTCACCATACAACACGCATAGAGATTGTCATTAATGAGTGAAGAACTCGAGGAGATTTTCAATTCACACGCATTGAACCAATATTTCCATGGGGTTATATTATCCCCTCCATTTGTTCATTTCAAGCAGCATCTGGAGCAAATAGATGCTTTCATAAACTACTGGCAACAACTCCACAACAGTTCTGTAGAGATACAGTGAACATTTTCGGGCCTGAGGACCAGAACCACCACAATAACAAAGAATCGCTCCAACGACTTGCCACAATAACAAAGAAACCCAAAGTTCTTCAAACAAATGAGGTTCATCCTAAAATTGATAGCTCTCACATTCTTCCCATGCAGAAGAAGGGAAAAGGAATTGTAGGGGAGGTAGAGGAGCCCGAAATTGAGAGTGAAAACATGGAACTTGACACTGATCTGGATAACATATTCTGCAACGTTGATCAACTGGGAGATGTGATTCACCATAGCTACCCAATGGACATAGTTGATACCGAATTTTTTTACGAAGACGGATCCTTCATATTCCAGAGTGTTTCTTTTGAAAGAGAATCTAAATAATTAATTATTGAAAAGAGAGATGTAAAAAATAAGAAAAGAAAACATTGTTCAGAAGTTGACCTTGCCAATATGAAACTATACCAAATATCTGGACTTCACAGAGAAACCGGATATTTTCTTCATGATTCCATTGGAGTCATTGAGGCCGAGAATGCCAGACTAAAGTACCAAATCAAGGAATTAGAGGAAGCTTTGATTCCTATGACATTTATTGGCAGTCCTTTGGCAATAGTTGTGCCTGTGACTCCCTGCACCCTTGCAACAAAGATAAAAGGCTCCTTCAGATTCCTCGCATCATGTAGAGGATATGTGGAGAAAAATATCAAGAAAATAATGGAATTGATTACTAAAGACTAATAAAGATCACAAAATATGGATTACCTGGGAAAGAGGGCACATAACTTGCTCAAACTTTTGCAGACAGATTTAAAAAATGAAGAAACTTTCTATTTGGACAAGGTCATCCCTTTTGCCTTTCATGTCAACAAAGTGGCAGACACGAAAAGAAGACAACATGATCTCCCCTCCAAAAACCGGCTCACTCAATTAGAAGCATGATGGAAAGAGAAGGTGAAGAACCTATATCTCATCGTCCAATCATGTGAGTAAGCAATATCAAAGAAAGAAACATTATTCACAAAGCTCGTCAAAATAGACTTAGCTAGAAGGACCAATGAGTTCTAGGACCCTAGCTTAATTGTCAACTTGTTGGCGTTAACCAAGCAAGATTTTGACAAACAAGTTGATAATTTTAAGGCATTGTCTTTAGAATTTTTTTACACGATTCTTGAATATGATGAAGATCACATGGACAACTGGCTAGTCTTCTATTCGGTACAGAATGGAGACATTCATCAGGCTCTATGTAATCTTTCTATTGATCTAATCGAATTATAAAATGAACTTTTCAGCATTAAAATCCGGAATGACATCAACGTATCCCCCTTGAGAAGCTACATTGAAGAATTCGTCAAAATGAACTTGAAGCAGGTCGCTGACGAAATCCAACAGGAAAAGGAATCAGTAAGAAAATAGAAAAAATACTTACATGGACCATCACTATAAGTCCTTTGTTTATCAATCTAGTTATTCAAGAGGGTCGGCGACGAAAGCCAGTAGGAAAAGGCATCAACAACCATATAGAAAAAATACTTATATGTACCATCGATGTAAGTCTATACTAATCCTCCTTTTTTTATCAATCCAATTATTCCACCTTTTCTGAATAGAAATCTCTATCCAAACACTGACATCTTCCCATTTCTTCTTTTCAGGGATTACACTCTACCATCTCCCACTTCTTCTTTCCACAGTCCTATTTCTTGTACATATTTCTCTTATGGTTTGCGAGAGCCCATATCCCAGTCTATATGAAAAATGGATTTAAATTTCCATGAATATGTAACAAACTATTTTTTTTGATATATTCCAAATAAAACTATTTTTTTGTCTCATTTTATATTTATGTGCTCCTAGATTTTTATCTTCACCTATGCTGAATGTCAAGACATTCTGTTTATTTTATTTCAATTGACTTTTTTTCTGATGCATATCTTTTTCTTCTTGGTCATTTTAAAAATTGAATTTGAGATTAATCACTCATTTAAATTTGAGATATCATATTACACACACACACACACACACACACACACACATATATTTTTGAATTTCCAGGAATATGTAACAGATTTTTTATTTTTTGATATAAATGTCATAAAATTGTGTTTAATAGTTTTTTTCTACTCACACATATAGAGACTATGTCATTTCTTGCATACTTACCACCTATCCTTCATACTGCTTGCCACATTTGTGCAACAATTTCTATCTGCCCCTGCTACTTTTTCCTCATCTATCTGCATTTATCCCCAATTCAACTCGGTAGGGTCTTCGCTGCCATGCAACACTTGTTTGTGTTGAGTTCTTATAAATATTCAAAGTAGTCTCTATTTAATAGAAAATGTCTCACCTCTTAAATTAGATTTTACCAGCAAGAGTTAGCCCCTCTTGCTACTTAACTATTTCAAATTAGTTTAAAGTGGGGAAGTTTGAACAAAACTTCGATAGGGTGTCTTGGAATTCTTCCCTTACTAGGAATAACCCAAGGAAAAACATCCATTTTGACTTCAATGTTTGGAAACAAATATTTGAATGTTTATTCCTTGGGAAATGACAAATGAAAAGGTTTTTCTTCTTGATGGAGAGCAAGAGTAAAACAACAGGGTTCATGGTTTAAAATCATTTAAAGTTTTATTTACTAGATGACTCCACTATTTCAAGCTAGAAGAAGAATGGAGATAACTAGGTCTCATCCCAGTTATGAAGAAACTCTGATTTATTCTTATCTGGAAAGTTAGTTATAGAAGGAAATAAATGATGAAAAGTGGGTTCTTCATCTTCATGTACTACTATTATCGAATAAATTTCTACTTTTGAATAATATGAATATTTTGAATAGTTACCTAAATTTAAAACTCCTCAAAAAATTCCTTTTGATCCTCCTTTGAAAGAAAATGAACCATTAGTTGATTTATCAAACTTGGGTCTTTCTTTGTTTGCTATTAGAAATGTGTCACCTTTTTTACATTCAAGCTCTTCCAAACACAAGATGGTTTCCCCTAAAACCAAAAATTTAATTCTTCATCACATAATGACACATAATTGAAACCTAAATCCACTTGGAGTTAACCCATGGTTAATTGCTAGGTATGGATCTCTTAGACTTCCCCAAAATATGCATGACATGCCTAATAATTACCTGAAAATACTTCTAAGTTTAATGGGGAAATTGAAACATCAATAGAGGATCATATTGCTTCTTTTCAAGACCATATTGATAATATATCCATCGAATATGAATATGTATATATGAAAAATTTTGTTCAAAGTTTAGAAGGAGATGCTAGGAAATGGTTTTAGAACTTACCTATAAACTAAATAGATGATTGGGACCTTCTCCAAACTACCTTCATGAACCAGTGGGGTGAACAAATAGATTATGAATACTACTTGACTGGATTTGCAACTCTAAAGAAAAAGAATGGGGAAGCCATTTTGGAATTTAACAAAATATTTAATAAGTTGTATAATAAAATCCCCACTGACATTATACCCCCCCAACCAACAAATAAGGTCACTTATGCATCTTCCCATATTCTTGCTTCACTAGGATGTTGAGAGAGAGAAGGTCTAGTACTTTATATCACATGAAAAATGATGCAGTTCACATTGAAGGCAATATGGGAGCCTCTGGAAAGACCAAGATTAAAGATGACGATTTTGGTAAAATGAAGCACAAGGAAGAAGCTCTTTCTCAAGTTTCCTCTTCAACTCCTCATGACATAGATTATTAGGATATGAATAAACTAATTAAAGAATTATCCAAAAAATCAGAATAACGGAAGTGGGGAATAAAGAAGATGGTCTAGCACCTCAAAATGATGGCCAAATAAACTTTCATCAAAATTTAGAGTAGAGAAATTTGAATTTTCCAGTTTGAAATCAAGTTATGTTTAGGCAACTGATCAATCCATAGATACTAAACGAAGAAAGGAGGGTCGAAGACCCTCCCCTTCAACCTCCATTGTGATACAATAATAATTATGTAGTGGAGGAGTATGTTTATGAACAGATGGATAAGCAAGAATTTCTCAAGGAACAAGATATGCCACTGGACATGAATTTGTTAGAAGGAGATGGGATTTATGCACACTTTATTTAAGAATACTATCATGAATCCTTGGGAATTCATAATTAGATTTTTGGGACATCTCAGAAGGAGGTTGAAGACATATGGGATGCTCAGTATAGGTTCTGTGTGGATGCTATGCAAGATGAGATACAACACAAGTATGATATTCATCCCATACCACTTTCATATTATATGTTACCATTAAAGTCTCTAAATGATGTACCCAAAGTTAACATAGTAGATTTTGATGAAGATAAAAGTAAACCAATTAAAAAGAAGGATGAAGAGAAGAAGGAAAAAGGCATAGTTTATAATCCAAATTAGGGTTCATTTTGATTAACAAATGAATTAAGTAAAATTAGAATTCATATCCCTCTAAATGAACTTGTGAAGATCCATTATTTTAGAGGAGACATTGATAAGTTCACTGGGTCTTCGTCATCTCCTATTCATGCAACACCCATGGTTCATTTTGATATGATTAATGTCCAAGATGATTATCCTCAAGTACACGTGGGTCCATATTTGGAGGTAAAAATATAATGTAACCCCTTTATTCTACATTAGATTGACTATCCATGATCAATTACTTCACAACTGTATTTTATTCTTAGGGGCACCACATAAGTTAATGCCAAAGGATACTATTGAAAAGTTGGGCCTAGATATTACAAGGAAATATAAAGACCTATACTTTGATTCAAGGAAGGTCCAATTTTTATGGATGAATAAAGATTTGGTGGTAAATTTGGATAAAACACTAAGTAAAATCATAATTATGGATATCATAGTGGGATATGTACCAATCGGTTATGGAATTCTATTATCTAGGTCTTGGGGGGAGAAGTTAAGGGATACTTTACAATTAGACTTTTCCTTTGCAACCATTCTAGTTTTTGGTGGATAAACAAGAAGACTTTATCATGAAGCAAGGATTGCATACACCATAAACGAGCACATTTTTTTTGGTGTACTTTGTTCATGATGAAATTGATAATTATGCCATATTGTCTTTGATGATACTAATAAAGTGGACATAATGTAGGAAGTAGTAGTGCATTCCCAGTCTAATAGAAATGGAATATATAAAATATCTTTTGAGGGTGCATCATCAAAAGAAGGATCTGGATCTAGAATCCTATTGATATCTCCTTCATGGGAAAATACTATGTTATACTACAAGCTGAGATTCAAGACTACAAATAATGTGGTTGAATATGAATCCTTGGTTTTAGGGATTGAACAAGGAAGGAGAATGAACATAAAAAAAAAAATATTCATTTTTGGGGATTCAACACTTGTGATTAATCAAGTGAATAATAAGTATCAAAGAAAACACCCAAGGATGAAATCATATTTAAATAAAGTCCAGAATTTGGTTGAAAATGTCCTCTTAGCTGCTAATTTCATCATAATCCCAAGTGGCAAGAATTAGCCGGTTGATTATTTGGCTATGGTTGCAACAATTTTTATGCTACCTAATGTTTCATATTTAAGGTATGAGGTTGTGGTATTACATAGACAATTTATTCTAGATAATGTTAAACAATAGCAATTTTTTGAAGATGATCAACAAATAAATCCTTCTTTAGAGATGGAGAATGAATTCTCAACCATGTGTATTAATGAAGAAGAAGAATAAAATCAAGTAGAAAATAGGGATACTCAAGGTCAAGCTACACAACCATAGATTGGAAATCATAATATTGTGCATCTTAAAAACAATTACATCCCCATAGGGATTATTCCCCTTGAGGATATCTTTGATAAAAAATATTTACCTGTAATACCATGTTTACTCCTTTGGTTGAAGACAATGAGGAAGCAAATCTTGGCACTTCAGAGCAACCTAGGATGATAAATATTTCTAAGGTATTGCTAGTAGAATATAAGCAAAAGTATGTTAATATTTTCAAAGAATTTAGTGATACTTTTTCCTAGAGATATGAAGATATCCAAACTTATGATATGTCTATCATTGAGAAAAAAATATCATTGAAAGAAGGACTTAAACCTTTTAGGAAAAATCTTCAACAAGTAAATCCATTATTGTTTCCAATGATCAAATAAGATATTAACAAGTTGTTAGATGCTAAGATTATAATTTCTTTGAGATATTTTGAATGGGTGGCCAATTTGGTTCCTATTCAAAATAAGAATGGTGATATTCACTTATGTATGGACTTCAAGAATATTAATTGACTCCCTTTAAAAGACAACCATCCTCTTTTGAAGATGGATCATATATTGCAAAAATTGGTAGGTGCCCATGAAATGTATTCTAGATAATGTTAAACAATAACAATTTTTTGAAGATGATCAACAAATAAATCCTTCTCTGGAGATGGAAAATGAATTCTCAGCCATGTGTATTAATGAAGAAGAAGAAAAAAATCAAGCAAAAAATAGGGATACTCAAGGTCAGGCTACACAACCATAGATTGGAAATCATAATATTGTGCATCTTAAAAACAATTATATCCCCATAGGGATTATTCCCCTTGAGGATATCTTTGATAAAAAATATTTACCTGTAATACCATGTTTATGCCTTCGGTTGAAGACAATGAGGAAGCAAATCTTGGCACTTTAGAGCAACCTAGGACGATAAATATTTCAAAGGTATTGCTAGTAGAATATAAGCAAAAGTATGTTGATATTTTCAAAGAATTTAGTGATGCTTTTTCCTGGAGATATGAAGATATCCAAACTTATGATATGTCCATCATTGAGAAAACAATATCGTTGAAAGAAGGACTTCAACCTTTTAGGAAAAATCTTTGACAAGTAAATCCATTATTGTTTCCAATGATCAAATAAGATATTAACAAGTTGTTAGATGCTAAGATTATAATTTCTTTGAGATATTCTGAATGAGTGGCCAATTTGGTTCCTATTCAAAATAAGAATGGTGATATTCACTTGTGTATGGACTTCAGGAATATTAATCGACTCCCTTTAAAAGACAACCATCCTCTTCTGAATATGGATCATATATTGTAAAAATTGGTAGGTGCCCATGAAATTTATTCTAGATAATGTTAAACAATAGTAATTTTTTGAAGATGATCAACAAATAAATCCTTCTCTGGAGATGGAAAATGAATTCTCGGCCATGTGTATTAATGAAGAAGAAGAATAAAATCAAGTAGAAAATAGGGATACTCAAGGTCAGGCTACACAACCATAGATTGGAAATCATAATATTGTGCATCTTAAGAACAATTATATCCCAATAGGGATTATTCCCCTTGAGGATATCTTTGATAAAAAATATTTACCTATAATACCATGTTTACGCCTTCGGTTGAAGACAATGAGGAAGCAAATCTTGGCACTTCAGAGCAACCTAGGATGATAAATATTTCAAAGGTATTGCTAGTAGAATAGAAGCAAAATTATGTTAATATTTTTAAAGAATTTAATGATACTTTTTCCTGGAGATATGAATATATCCAAACTTATGATATGTCTATCATTGAGAAAACAATATAGTTGAAAGAAGGACTTAAACCTTTCAGGAAAAATCTTCGACAAGTAAATCCATTATTGTTTCCAATGATCAAATAAGATATTAAAAAGTTGTTAGATGCTAAGATCATAATTTATTTGAGATATTCTGAATGGGTGGCCAATTTGGTTCCTATTCAAAATAAGAATGGTGATATTCAATTGTGTATGGACTTTAAGGAAAATTAATCGACTCTCTTTAAAAGACAACCATCCTCTTCTGAAGATGGATCATATATTGCAAAAATTGGTAGGTGCCCATAAAATTTCCATGGTGGATGGTTTTTTTTGGGTATAATCAAGTTGCAATGAATAAGGAAGATGGATAAAAGACTACATTTACCACTCCTTGGGGTACATTTATGTAGGACAAGATGAATTTCAGTTTAATGAATGTAGGATAAATGATACAAAGAGCTATGGATATTGATTTTATAGACAAAAGGGATAGATTCATAGTCATCTATCTAGATGACATGAAATCATACTCAAAAACCAATGATAAACATCTTAGACACTTTATGTAGGTTTTCATCAAGTTAAGACAATATGGACTATATCTTAACCCCCCAGAATCCTTTTCTTCTATAATTGAAGAGAAGATGCTTGGCCATATTATATATTAGGAAGGAGTCAAGATAGATCTTAAGAGAGTAGAATAAATTCAAGCAATCAATTTTATGAGGCACATGTAAGAGATTTAGTCATTCATTAGTAAAAATAAATTTATGAGAAGATTTATTCCAAAATTAGATGAATTGTCAAATAAATAACTAGCATGCTTAAGAAGGGAAGAGAGGTGAAGTGAACTGAGTCAACAAAAGCATATTTTTACCAAATAAAGAAAGAATTAGGAGATGCTCTTGTTCTTGTAAGTCCTGACTACATTAAGAATTACCTAGTTTTCCCTCTTTCATTAGAACATACAATCATAGATATCTTGTTGCAAAGGAACAAGGATGGTCATGAGCAACCAATAGTATTTTTTAGTTTAACATTGTGTAACACTTTGTTAAAATACAATATAATGGAGAATAAATATGTTTCTCTAGTGAAATATTTGAAGGAATTTCTATATTATATTCTTTGTTCAAAGGTGACCACATTTGTTCCTCATATATATGTTAATAATATTTTTTCCCAATAAGACTAAGATGGAAGAAGAGGTAAGTGGATTACCAAAATATAGGAATGTGATATGGAGATCAGGCTAACAAAGTTGGTCAAAGGACAAGGTTTGGAAAATCTCATGGTGGAATATAACTGTAAATATTTGGGGATAAAAAAAATTACGAAGGGATATCCCAAGGAAATTTCTAAAGATCGGTTCCAAAATCTACAATCAGAATTGTTAGCACCCATGCAACCTCATTTACAAACCAATGAAAGGTTTTCTGATTCTTCTTGGTATGCCTATATTATTTCCTATCTTCAAAACCTTCAATGTCATATATAACTAAATAAATTACAAGCTCTCTCTTTGAAATTAAATGGTATGAAATATTGTATCCTTGGGGAAGAGATTTATTGGAAATACCCTACTAGTATTTTTCTTAATTGTGTTCTATAATATGAGACAGATGCATTGATAAGAAAGCATCATAGTAGCATGTGTGGAGGTCATTACACTTGGAGAAATACAACATACAAGATCTTGAGGAGTGTATTTATTTTATGAGTCTATTTACACATTTTAACAAGAAAGTGAGGGCCTATGTTGAATGTAAGATGCTTGTAGGAAAACAAAAGTGGGATCCAATGCCTTTGAAAGAAATAGAAGTAGTAGCTCATTTTCAACAATAGGGATTGGACTTCATTGGAAAAATACACCCTCACTCTAGTGGTCAACATCAATGGATATTGACAACTACAAACTACTTTACAAAAGGGTGGAGGTGATTCCTGTAAAGAATGTTATACATATAATGGTAATCAACTTTTTTTTCCTTTGGAAAAAAAAAATAATATTACCAAAAAGGAAATATAACCCGTTACAGTCCAACACAAGGTCTTTTCTGGTCCAGTTACATATTCAGTAAAAAAAAACATTACTATAGATCTTATAGAGCTTTTACCTCTTGTATTCCTTACATCTTTTCACAAAAATATAGATTCAGTCAGTCAATTCCATTCTTTCATAGATTCTCCACTTCAGCCTTATAGATGGAACTCCATTGATTTCGTTTCTACTCCAAAAAATTCATAGAAACCAAAGGCGCATGTAGGAAGGAGAAAATCCTCATTTGAAAGTTCTTCTGCTTTTACATTCAACTCATGGATAAGATGCTTGAAAGAAATCCACTCAATGGCTAGAAAAACAAGCTTGATATATCTCATGACTAGATCAAGTATGATATCATGTGCAATATTTTTATTTTTATCCCAATCAATTACTAACTTGGAATCTCCCATAACTTGCATCTTCTTAACTTCCTTTTCTTTGGTGGTTTCTAGAAGTGTTTAGAGAGTAGTAAATTTTTCCCTGTTATTGGAACTAGGGAATGGGGAGTATTTGATATACATACAATGGTTATGATTAATAAACAACATGACACCCACGTCACATATTAGGCAATGTACTTGAATTTCCCCATCAAAGTAGTCCCAAGGTGTCTCATAGTCAAGTGCGAGCATGATTGGATTGCAAGTTGGACTTTGTTTTGGCTCTTCCTTGAAATATACATCCTGATTGAGAGTAATGGAAGCCGTTACTTTTGGGGGGACAAATTTATCTTTAAAAGTGGCCTAATTTTGTTCCCACAAGATATTATTAACCAGTAGGATAGGAAGACCCGCATAAAGTTTCATTGATCTCTCTTGGACCCAATCTTTGAGCCAATCATCCATGATTTCCTTATGCAAAAATGAATTTGCACCCAATTTTTCCTTGATTATCTACATTACCTAGGGTGCATCAGGACAAAAAATAAAAATGTGAGAAATGGATTCAGATTGTTATTTACATAGGATGCAACAATTGGGTCTAGTCCATCCCCTTTTAACTTCGTTATCCCAAGTGAACATTTTTGAGTTCAAAGCTAACCATGGGGTGATTTTACATCTGAAGGGGGTTTTAAATTTCCACAGCAAGACCCACCACCACTTTTTAGGTCCTATAAGTCTATCTTCTTGCTAGTATTTATAGCCTAATTTTGTTGTGAAGGATCCATCCTGAGGGTTTTTGGGCCAAAACATACAATCTTCCTCATTATCATCTAAAGAAATGAAATTTTCACGCAAATGGTTCACATAATTTCCCATTCCATAAAATGGTCACCAAATAGATCCAAAGAGGCAACATCTCACCAAATAAAATGACCTCTAGTTTGTGGGAATTCTGAACTCACATACTTCAAACTGAATATATTTTGGTTCTTCAGTTTCTAAATCATGGAATTTGAGAATTTGAAGTTTGGTCCAGAGCATAACCATGGGTATTTACCTAGGCGTATGCTTCTTCCATTTCCTATTTTCCATACCATCCAGTCTCCCACCAAGGGGAAAGTATCTACTAGTTCTTTCTAAACAATTGATCCCATAGTGGATTTGAGAGGATCTCAAAACCAATTGATAATGGTCATGGAGGGGGAATATTTAGAATTCATAATCCTACTCAACAGGGGAGATCCTTGAGTGAGCATCCATAGATTTTTTCCTACCAATGTGTGAGCAAAGGGGTGAATATATTTCAACCCCCATCCTCCTAGATCCTTAGGAGAGAACCAACAAGGCCAATGAGAATCTTCCAGGGGACTCATCGGTTTTTGGGGGAATGGATGAACAAGAAATTCAGGATAAGATCATAGGGGGTGCCATGACTAAGGAAAATTTCAACCATACATAAGAGAAAACTAGGGAGAAATCACTAGCCAAGGAAATTACCTAGAACCCGATATCAAAGCATTTTTACACTCTAGCGAGTCTAAGCAATATATTTTCCTGGGGTGATCATCTTATTTACCAATCAGTGGATGAGGTGGTCGATTTACATCTCTTTGCCTATGATAAGAAGATGAAATATATAGTGAAGAGAATGTTAAGTGTTTACTGTTTTTATTAGGTTAATTCAAAATTACATGAGTATTCAATGCATTAAAAAAAAAAAAACATAAATAGGATCACTGAAAGAAACACAATCATAGGGTACACAACAGTTTATCCCGGGAAACCCTCATGGGGGAGAAAACCTAGAAAAAACTTCCTCAATAATAGATTTCCAATACAATTCCAAGACTAAGACCAAAACACCAAGAATAAACCAAGACTGAGCATGCACCTCTCTTCTCCTTCCTTCTACAACTGCAAATGCCTTCAAGATATGCGCACTAGATGAGTGAGTGTATGAATGAACAAGTGAGGCACCATCATCACATATAAATACTAGTTGAGGAGGCACTAGGGTTATGTTTCTTCACATGGTAGGGACAACTTCTTCTGGAAGTGGTTAAAACCACCTTATAAACACTAGGGGTCGAATTTACAAATACCACCATATAAATATGGTTTGACCAATCCACAAAAGGGGATTTGATCTTATACAAGACTCGACATAATCAATCAACAAAAAGGGATTTGATCTATAAGATAATAACTCAAATATAATCAGAATATTCTTTGAAGTTACAATATTTCAACACCCCCCCTTAACAAGAAGGGTATTCTAATTACATGACTCAATACAACATCATCAAGAGAAGGATAGGGAAACATCATCATCAACATCTGGAACACTGACTGGCACATCTATAAATAATCAGAAGATTTTCTCATCATCAATGTCATCATTGCTTACAACATGGAGTTGGAGTAACATCATTATCATCATCACCATGAAGCTGGAATATCAACATCAATAGCATTAAGCTGGAACAACATCATCAATAGAATGAAGCTGGAACAACAACATCATCAACAACACAAAGCTAGAACAACATCATCAATATATGGCAACATAATGAGGCAGGTGTATCAACAACAATATTTGTGGTACTATGACAGACCATCCTTATTGGAACTTTGAGATCTTCCCAAAAATAATAATATTCTCTAGGATATAAAATCCTAACAAGCTAACACATGGTACCTTGACAAGCCGTCCTTACCGGACCTTCAGGATCTACCCAAGAATCATAAGATTCCCTAGGATACAAAATCATAATGGAGCTACCACTACTGACCATAGATGTCATATACATGCATAGGCACTTTGATAGACCATCCTTACCAGACCTTCAGAATATGTCCAGGGATGATCAATCCCTTAGGATATAAAATCCTAACTGAGCTACCCATTGTTGATCAGGATACCATAGTATCATCAACATCACTCCCCCTTGCAAGGGAGGTCCTTTAGGACTACACCAATATTGTCTCAGAAGTACTCAAACTTCACACGAGATAGAGGATTAGTCAACACATCTACAACCTGCTCATTTTTGCTAACATATTGGAGCTTTACAACTCTCTTCTGCACCATGTCACAAATGTAGCGATACCAAATTTCTATGTTCTTCGTCTTATCATGGACCACTAGGTTCACCATCATCTTTATACAAATCTGGTTATCACATAGAATCACAGTGGCTTCCATATCTAGATCGAACAGACCTGTAAACAACTTTTGAATCCATATGGATTCAAAACTGGAGGAACATGTTGCAATGTTCTTTTCTTCTATCATGCTAAGAGAAATACTGGATTGATTCCTTCTTTACCATGAAGTCATGGTTGACCCCAAACTGAAACAACATCCTAAAGTGATTTTCTTGTCTGAAGCACTTCCAGCCCAATCTGAATCAGTATAACCACACAGTCTGAAGTCATGATCTCTAGTATAACAAAGACCATAATCCAATGTACCCTTAAGGTATCTCATCACATGATTTGCAACTACAAGTTGAACACTCCAAGATCCACTAGATATTGATTCAAGGTGTTCACAACAAAGGATATATCTAAACTAGTATTCGTCGGATACATCAACGATCCAATAATCTGTTTGTATAGAGTAGAATCAACCAACTCTCATGAAGTATCAACTAGGAGCCTCAAATTAATTTCCATGGGTGTGTTCATGGATTTACATTCCAACATGTCAAATCTCTTCAGTATTTCAACTTCATACTTACCTTGGTTAAGGTAGATCTTCCCTGGGCTCTGCCAAACTTCATGATCTAAGAAATAATGCATCGGCCCTAATTCTTTCATTTCAAACTTTGCAACAAGCTTCTTCTTGCAATATGTGATGATATTATCTTCTCATGTTAAGAATAATTCATCCACATATAGTAGCAATATAATTGGCTCATCATTCATAACCTTGAAGTAAAGGTTATAATCAACTTTACTCTTTGTAAAGCCCAATCTTGTCAGGAAACTATCAATTTTTCCATACAAAGCTCTAGGAGCTTGCTTCAACCTGTACAAATATTTCTTCATTTTGCAGACACGAGTCTTTCTATCTTCAAATCCAAACCCTTGTGGTTGTTCTATGTACACTTCTTCTTCAATAACACCATTTAAGAAATTTGTTTTCACATCCATCTGGTGTAACTTCCACTTCATTTTAGCTGCAAGAGATATTATGATTCTAATAGAAGTGTATCTAGTTACAGGAGAAAATGTTTCTTCATAGTCAATACCTTCTTTTTGAGAAAAACCATGAGCCACAAATCTCGCCTTATGTTTTTCAATACTTCCGTCTGTTGCATGTTTTAATTTTTATATCAACTTGGAAGATACCACATCTTTGTTCTTGGTATGGGAACTACTTCCCATACACCATTCTTTATGATGTATTGGTATTCTTCTCTCATGGTGTCCGTCCATTCTTTCTTCTGAACGACTTCTTCAAAGCAAGTAGGTTCCTCTTCTATGAGATCACACATCAAGGCCATATAGTTGGAGAATGGACTAGGTTTCTTTCTTTATCTCATGGTTCCTTCTGTGGCACCATACTTCTCTGCATCTTGAATAAGTTCTTTCTCCCAAGCTATCTTTCTCTTGTGAGAGATCATTATATGGGTAGGTTCTTGAGATTCTATCATATCATGATCTTTTGGAATCTCATCATTAGGGGTAACTGTAACTTCCTTCATGGGTTCTGCAACTCTGGGAGCTACAGGTTCTTCTTCATATACTTTTGCAAGTTGACATTTCCTTGATCTTTTGAGTGCTACATATTCATCAAAGGTTACATCTTTGTTGATCTCAATATGATGGTAACCTGGTATGTAAATTATGAAGGCCTTAGAGACCTCATTGTATCCAACAAATATTCCCTTCTTTTCTAAAGGATCCAACTTAGTTCCCTTTTCTTTTGGAATGTGTACAAATAATAGACAACCAAATATTTTGGGATGGATCACTTTTGACTTCTTTCCAGTGAGCATTTCTTTAGGAGTTTTAAATCCAAGTGCACTATGGGATAATATGTTTTGAACATATATTGTTGTTCTTGTTTCTTCACTAGGCCATAAGTGCATTGGAAGATATTGATCATGAATCACAGTCTTTACCGCTTCCATAATCGTTATATTATTTATTTCTTCTACACCATTTTGTTGAGGATTATAGGGAGTGGTGATCTCCCTCTTAATCCTGACATTTGTGCAAAAGATTCCAAATTCATTTGAAGTGTACTCTCCTCCATTGTCTGACCTGAGCATCTTGATTTTGATTTTGGAGAGGTTTTCTACCAAGGATTTGAATTCATTGAGCTTTCCATGTTCTTCATATTTTTAATTCAAGAAATAAAATCAATTCTTACAAGAGTAATCATCAATAAATGATACATAGTATACATTCCTTCTTAGAGAGGTTGATGACATTAGACTGCATACATCTTAATGGACAAGTTCCAAGATTCCTTCTACTTTATTGTCTCTCTTTGGAAAGGATTCTTTATGTTCTTTCCTTCTGCACATCCCTTGCATACACCTTCATGATCAACCTTTAATTTTGGTAAACCTATAACTACCTTTATTACATATGGTAAGGCTTTGTAGTTGACGTGAGATACTCTTCTGGTACATAGAGTACATCCTTCATTCTCATTGGAGTTCCTGAATCAAGTTTGTAGGTGGCTTCTCCCATTCCTTTGATTTGGTACTACAAATCATCTCCAAGTGAAAATTTCTAGGGGGAGTCCTTCTTTATAATGTTGGAGAGAGTGTTCTTATGACCTGTCATGTTCTTATAGTAACCACTATCTATGATCCAAGTATCCTCTCTAGGTGTCACAAATCCTCAGAGAGTGGAAAATAAAACATATTCTACAATATCTTCTTTAGCTAACTTCTTGGGTGGCTCATCATATTCAGCTGCATGGGCATGATGTCTTTTGTTATTTATTCTCTTGTATTCTTCCCTTATGGAAGGAAAATTCTTAGAAATGTGTCCCACCTTATCACAATGATAACACTGGTAGGAGGAAAAATATTTTCCCTTTCTTTGACCCTTACGATATTTATGGAATCTCTTTGAAGGGTGAGATTCTTTATGAATGTGGATCTCCTTTTGAAGATGAGACTTTTTATTTCCACCCTTAGGATGAGAAAATAGGGCTTGATCTTCATATATTAATAGGATGATTTCTCAGTTTCCCACTCTTTCTTCTTCTCGAATACATTCTTCCCATAAACTGTCAAATTGGACTTTATCTTTTCTTGCACAAATAGTTTGAATGAAGGCATCCCAAGGTCTTGTGAGACCATTAACAGTTTCCATTATGAGTTCATATTCATATAGTTCGTCTCCAATCTCTTCTAACTGTTCCTTGAATTGAGAAACCTTATAGAAATAGTCCTGAACTGTATCTCCTTTTTTCATCTTTGTATTCTTGAGTTGGGTTCTCAAGTTCATCTTTCGGTTGATGTTCTTTTCTTCATACATTATGGTTAGGGACTCAAACATGTGTTTTGGAGTATTCTTAGAAGACACTTTAGGGATCAAGTGATCTTTAATGAAATATGCAATTATTCTTTTGGCCTTAATCATATCCTTCTTGTACTTTTCTTTGGTTGCATTTTCTTTGGGTTTCGGTACATTTTCTTTTATGAATTTTGCAAGGTCATTCTCTTAAATAATGAGTCCAATTTTGTACTTACAGGAATGAAATTTTCCACACCTTCTAACTTGTCAACAATCTTGGTGCTTGTAGACATCTTGACCTGGAGCTAGGAAAATGACTAGAAAATGTAAGTGCTCAAAAAATGAATCTCAACTTACCATGAGATGTGTTGGGTTGAGGCGAGTTGGATGGAGTCTATTGTTTTAGAAAATTCCAAGTTTTACCCCTTGAAACTTTACCTATGCAAATATGGATTGATACTTCTCGTATTGGTTCTGGTTTCAAGGTTTTCTTTTACTAGCCAAAACTATGGTTTGACTTTCTGGAGAATCTGGCCACTAAAAAGGTTTGCTCAAGCTGCCAAAAGATGTGCTAGGGCAAGGTACACTTCCCAAGATAGTTTTTTGTAAAAAAATCCTCTTTAGTAAAAATCCCTAATTTCCTTGTATGATGAGATTGACATTTTTAGATACCTAGTGAAAAGTGCTCTATTCAGTCAAGCTTTGATACCATGCTAAATTTTTACTGTTGTTATTAGGTTAATTCAAAATTACATGAGCATTCAATGAATTTACAAAAACAAAAACATAAAGAGGATCACTAAAAGAAACAAAATCATAAGGTACACAACATTTTATTCCGGGAAACCCTCATGGGGGATAAAACCTAGGAAAAACTTCTTCAATAATAGATTTCCAATACAATACCAAGAATAAGACCAAAACACCAAGAATAAACCAAGACTGAGAATGCACCTCTCTTCTCCTTCCTCCTGAAACTAAAACTTTGTTCAAGAAATGCACACTAGATGAGTGAGTGTATGAATGAACAAGTGAGGCACCATCATCACATATAAATACTAGTTGAGGAGGCGCTAAGGTTATGCCTCTTCACATGGTAGGGATGACTTCTTCTAGAAGTGGTTAAAACCACTTTATAAACACTAGGGGCCAAAATTTACAAATATCACCATATAAATATGGTTTGACCAATCCACAAAAGGGGACTTGATCTTATACAAGACCCGACAGGATCAATCCACAAAAGGGGATTTGATATATAAGATAATAAATCAAATATAATTAGAATATTCTTCGAAGTTACAATATTTCAACAGACAACTCATAGAAAAAGAAAAGTCACGTTAGATAGGGGTGTTCTAAGTGTTAGACAACTGGCTTAGGTTGATGGATAGTTGGTATGGATTGTTGGTTGTCATTGATGTCAACTATTGGAGAGTGATATTGTAGATTGATGTCAACCCTTGGAGAAAGTTTGTTAGCGAATTTTGGTAGCACAAAGGTTTGGGTAATGGACCCAAGGTTGTTTAAGGTATAATGGTATGAGTTTTAATATATTTTAAGGTAAGAATATTTTATATGGATAATAAATGTCATTCCATTTCCAGTGGTATCTGGAATGCCACATAACTCCTCACGGTTAGAGAGTTATGGCCATGAGAAGTTGGAGAACCTAGGTTTGGGTAATGGACCCAAGTTTGTTTGATGGATAATGGTATGAGTTTTGATATATTTTCAGGTAAGAGTATTCTATATGGATAGTGGTTGCCATACCATTTCCGGTGGTATGTGTAATGTCACATAACTCGTCATGGTTTGAGATTTATGGCCTTACGAATTTGCAGGACCCTCATAGGTAGGGTTGAAGCCCCAAAAAGTCAAAGAAGTCAAAGAGCTTGCAAAGAATAAATTATTATTTAAATGGTAAAGAAAAGTGACAAAGTCAAGGAGGAATATTTAAATGGAGAACTTTCTAATTATGGAGAGTGGTTAACCCTAAAAATGAGGAAAATAGGTTAAGTGACCTAGAAATGGTTAAGTGACCTAGAATTAGGTTAAGTAACCTAGAAATAGGTTAAGTGATCTAGAAATGGGTTAAGTGACTTAGAAATGGGTTAAGTGACCTAGAATTGGGTTAAGTGACCTAGAAATACGTTAAATGAATTAGAAGTGGGTTAACCCTAAATTAAGGAAAGTGGGAAAAGTGACCTAGAAGATGCTTCTAAGGAAGCTACTTGAAGAGTATAAATAAGAGGCAAGGATCTCTCATTTTTCATCACACTTGAGAATATTGAATATATATATGTGATTGAGGTAACCAAAGGATATCTAATCCAAATTTTAGAGGGAAGGTGAAGAAAAGATGGCTGAAATTCAAGGAAGGATAAATTCTTTTGATGATGATTTCTAAGGTATGTTATTTACAAGTCATCTCACCATTTTTCGCAATAATGTTGTTTCTAGAATGATTCAGACCATGAAATTGATATGCCATTGAGGAAACATATCCATGTATTTGTGGTAAAATTTTTAGCTTGTGGGTCATTGTAGTTTTGGAGTTACATCACTCCCCCTTGCGAGGGAGGTCCTTTCGGACTACACCAAGCTTGTCTCAGAAGTGCTCAAACTTCAAATGAGATAGAGTCTTAGTCAACACATCTACAACCTGCTCATTTGTGCCAACATATTGGAGCTTTACAACTCCCTTCTGCACCATGTCACAAATGTAGTGATACTGGATCTCTATGTTCTTCATCTTATCATGGAACACTAGGTTCATCGTCATCTTTATACAACTCTGGTTATCACATAGAATCACGGTGGCTTCCATATCTAGATTCTTATCATGGAACACTAGGTTCATCGTCATCTTTATACAACTCTGGTTATCACATAGAATCACGGTGGCTTCCATATCTAGATCGAACAAACCTGTAAAAAAATTCCGAAGCCATATGGATTCACAACTAGTGGAACATGTTGCAATGTGCTCTGCTTCTATCGTGGTCAGAGAAATACTGGATTGCTTCCTGCTTTTCCATGAGTTCATGGCTAACCCCAAACTGAAACAACATCTTGAAGTGATTTTCCTATCTGAAGCACTTCCAGCCCAATCTAAATCAATATAACCACATAGTCTGAAGTCATTATCTGCAGTATAACAAAGACCATAATCCAATGTACCCTTAAGGTATCTCATCACATGCTTTTCAACTACAAGGTGAACACATCCGGGATCCACTAAATATTGATTCAAGGTGTTCAAAACAAAGCATATATTTAGACTAGTATTCGTCAGATACATCAACGATCCAATAATCTGTCTGTATAGAGTAGAATCAACCAACTCTCACGAAGTATCAACCAAGAACCTCAAATTCGTTTCCATGGGTGTGTTCATGGATTTACATTCCAAAATGTCAAATCTCTTCAGTATTTCAACTACATACTTCCCTTGGTTAAGGAAGATCTTCCCTGGGCTCTGCCAAACTTCAAGACCTAAGAAATAATGCATCGACCCTAGTTCTTTCATCTCAAACTCTTCAACGAGCTTCTTCTTGGAATCTATGATGATATTTTCTTCTCCTCTTAAGAATAAGTCATCCACATATAGTAGCAATATAATTGGCTCATCATTCATAATCTTGAAGTAAAGGTTATAATAAACTTTACTCTTTGTAAATCCCAAGCTTGTCAGGAAACTATCAATTCTGCCATACAAAGCTCTAGGAGCTTGCTTCAACCCGTACAAATCTTTCTTCATCCTCTAGACATGAGTCTTTCTATCTTCAACTTCAAACCCTTGTGGTTGTTCTATATACACTTCTTCTTCAATAACACCATTTAATAAAGTTGTTTTCACATCCATCTGGTGTAACTTCCACTTCATTTTAGCTACAAGAGATATGACGGTTTTGATAGAAATGTATCTGGCTAAAGAAGAAAATGTTTCAATACTTCCGTAAGTTGCATGTTTTATTTTGTATATCCACTTGGAAGATACCAAATATTTGTTCTTTGGTTTGGGAACTACTTCCAATACATCATTCTTTATGATGTACTGTTATTCTTTTGTCATGGCATCCATCCATTCTTTCTTTTGAACAACTTCTTCAAAGCAAGTAGGTTCCTCTTCTATGAGATCACACATCAAGGCCATATAGTTGGAGAATGGATTACGTTTCATTCTTTGTCTCATGGTTCCTTCTAGGGCACCATACTTCTCTGCATATTGAATAAGTTCTTTCACCCAAGCTATCTTTCTCTTGTGAGAGATCATCATACGGGGAGGTTCTTGAGATTCTATCATATCATGATCTTTTGGAATCTCACCATCAGGGGTAAATGTAACTTCCTTCATGGGTTCTGCAACTCTGGGAGCTGCAGGTTCTTTTTCATATACTTTTGCAAGCTGTCAATTCCTTGATCTTTTGAGTGCTACATATTCATCAAAGGTTACATATTTCTTTATCTCAATATGATTGTAACCGTCTATGTAAATTATGAATACCTTAGAGACCTCACTGTATTTAACAAATATTCCCTTATTTCCTGAAGGATCCAACTTAGTTCTCTTTTCTTTTGGAATGTGTACAAATACTGGACAACCAAATATTTTGGGATGGCTCACTTATGGATTCTTTCTGGTGAACATTTATTCGGGAGTTTTGAGTGCAAGTGCACTATGGGATAATTTGTTTTGAAAATATATTGTTGTTATTGCTACTTCAACCCATAAGTTCATTGGAAGATATTGATCATGAATCATAGTCTTTACTACTTCCATAATTGTTCTATTCTTTCTTTCTGCTACACCATTTTGTTGAGGATTATAGGGAGTGGAAAGCTCCCTCTTAATCCTAACATATGTGCAAAAGATTCCAAATTTATTTTAAGTGTACTCTCCTCCATTGTCTGACCCGAGTATCTTGATTTTCATTTTGGAGAGGTTTTCTACCAAGGATTTTAATTCCTTGAACTTTCCATGTTCTTCATATTTTTTATTCAAGATATAAACCCAAGTCTTACAAGGGTAATCATCAATAAAGGATACACAGTATACATACCTTCTTAGAGAGGTTGATGACATTAAATCGCATACATCTGAGTGGACAAGTTCCAAGATTCCTTCTACTTTACTGTCTCTCTTTGGAAAATGATTATTTATGTTCTTTCCTTCTGCACATACCTTCCATACACCTTCATGATCAACCTTTAATTTTGGTAAACCTATAACTACCTTTCTTACATATGATAAGGCTTTATAGTTTATGTGAGCTAGTCTTCTGTTACATAGAGTACATCCTTTATTCTCATTGGAGTTCCTGAATCAAGTTTGTAGGTGGCTTCTCCCATTCCTTTGATTTGGTACTGATAATCATTTCTAGGTGAAAATGATTGGGGTGAGTCCTTCTCTATAATTCTGGAGAGAGTTTTCTTATGACCTGTCATGTGCTTAGAGGAACCACTGTCTATGAGCCAAGTATCCTCTCCAGGTGTCACAGACCTTGAGAGAGTAGAAAACAAAACATATTCTTCAATATCTTCTTTAGCTAACTTCTTGGGTGGCTCATCATATTCAGTTGCATGGGCATGATGTATTTTGTTATTTCTCCTCTTTTTTTCTTCCCTTATGGAAGGACAATTCTTAGCAATGTGTCCCACCTTATCACAATGATAACACTGGTAGGAGGAAAAATATTTTCCCTTACTTTGACCCTTACGATATTTCTGGAATCTCTTTGAAGGGTGAGATTCTTTATGAAAGTGGCTCTCCTTTTTAAGATGAGACCTTTTATTTCCACCCTTATCATGAGAAACTAGGGCTTGATATTCATCTCTTAATAGGACAAATTCTCTGTTTCCCACTCTTGCTTCTTCTCGAACATATTCTTCCCATAAACTGTCAAATTGGAGTTTCTCTTTTCTTGCAAAAATAGTTTGAATGAAGGCATCCCAAGGTCTTGTGAGACCATTAAGAGTTGTCATTATGAGTTCATATTCATCTAGGTTGACTCCAATCTATTCTAAGTGTTCTTGAATTGAGAAGCCCTATAGAAATAGTCTTGAACTGTATCTCATTTTTCATATTTGTCTTCTTGAGTTGGGTTCTCAAGTTCATATTTTGATTGATATTCTTTCCTTCATACATTATGGTTAGGGAATCAAACATGTATTTTGGATTATTCTTAGAAGACATGTTAGGTATCAAGTGATCTTTAATGGAATCTGCAATTATTCTTTTGGCCTTAATCATATCCTTCTTGTACTTTTCTTTGGTTTCATTTTCTTTGGGTTCCAATACATTTTCTTTTATGAATTTTGCAAGGTCATTCTCTTAAAGAATGAGTCCAATTCTATACTTCCAAGAAGGAAAAGTTTTCACACCTTCTAACTTGTCAACAATCTTGATGCTTGTAGACATTTTGACCCGGAGCTAGGAAAATGACTAGAAAATGAAAGTGCTCAAAAAATGAATCTCAAATTACCATGAGATACACTGGGTTGAGGCGAGTTAGATGGAGTTGATTGTTTCAGAAAATTCCAAGTTTTACAGCTTGAAACTTGACCTGCACAAATATGGACTAGTACTTCTGGTATATTCATGGTTTTCTTTTACCAGCCAAAACTAGGGTTTGACTTTTCGGAGAATCTGGCCACTAAAAAAGTTCGCTCAAGATGCCAAAAGATGTGCTAGGGTGAGGTGCACTTCCCAAGATAGTTTTTGGTAAAAAATTCCTCTTCAATAAAAATCCATAAATTCCTTGTAGGACAACATTGAAGTTTTTAGATACCTAGTGAAAGGTGCTCTATTCAGTCAAGATTTGATACCATGTTAAGTTTTTACTATTGTTATTAGGTTAATTCAAAATTACATGAGCATTCAATGAATTTCCATAAACAATATTATAAAGAGGATCACTAAAAGAAACAAAATCATAAGGTACACAACATTTTATCTTGGGAAACCCTCATGGGGGATAAAACCCAACAAAATTTTTTTCAATAATAGATTTCCAATACAATACCAAGAATAAGACCAAAACACCAAGAATAAACCAAGATTGAGCATGAACCTCTCTTCTCCTTCCTCCTGCAACTAAAAATCCGTTCAAGATATGCGCACTAGATGAGTCAATGTATGAATGAACAAGTGAGGCACCATCATCACATATAAATACTAGTTGAGGAGGCACTAGGGTTATGTCTCTTCATATGGTAGGGATGACTTCTTCTATAAGTGGTTAAAACCACTTTATAAACACTAGGGGTCAAATTTACAAATACCACCATATAAATATGGTTTGACCAATCCACAAAATGGAATTTCATATTATACAAGACTCGACATGATCAATCCACAAAATGGGATTTGATATATAATATAATAAATCAAATATAATTAGAATATTGTTCGATGTTACAATATTTCAACAGACAACTCATAGGGAAAGAAAAGTCACGTTAGATAGTGGTGTTCTAGGTGTCAGATAGTTGGCTTAGGTTGATAGATATTTGGTATGGATTGTTGGTTGTCATTGATGTCAACTATTGGAGAGTGATATTGTAGATTGTTTTCAACCCTTAGTGATTGATGCCAACTCTTGGAGAAAGTTTGTTATCAAATTTCGGTAGCACAAAGGTTTGGGTAATGGACCCAAGGTTGTTTAATGTATAATGGTATGAGTTTTAATATATTTGAATGTAAGAATATTCTATATGGATAATACATGTCAATCCATTTCCGGTGGTATGTGGAACGTCAGATAACTCCTCACGGTTAGAGAGTTATGGCCATGAGAAGTTGGAGAACCCAGGTTTGGGTAATGGAACCAAGTTTGTTTGATGGATAATGGTATGAGTTTTCATATATTTGCAGGTAAGACTATTCTATATGGATAGTGATTATCATATCATTTCCGGTGGTATGTGGAATGTCACATAACTCCTCATTGTTTGAGATTTATGGCCTTACAAAGTTGGAGGACCCTCATAGGTAGGATTGAAGCCCCAAAAAGTCAAAGAAGTGAAAGAGCTTGCAAAGAAGAAATTATTATTTAAATGGTAAAGAAAAGTGACAAAGTCAAGGAGGAATATTTAAATGGATAACTTTCTAATTATGGAGAGTGGTTAACCGTAAAAATGAGGAAAATAGGTTAAGTGACCTAGAAATGGGTTAAGTGACCTAGAATTTGGTTAAGTGACCTAGAAATAGGTTAAGTGACCTAGAAATGGGTTAAGTGACCTAGAATTGGGTTAAGTGTCCTATAAATAGGTTAAGTGACTTAGAAGTGGGTTAACCCTAAAATAAGGAAAGTGGGAAAAGTGACCTAGAAGATGCTTCTAAGGAAGCTACTTGGGGAGTATAAATAAGAGGCAAGGCTCTCTCATTTTACATCACACTTGACCATATTGAATATCTATAGGTTACTAAGGTAACCAAAGGATATCTAACCTGAATTTTAGAGGGAAGGTGAAGAAAAGAAGGTCGAAATTCAAGGGAGGATAAATTCTTTTGATGATTCTTTCTAAGGTATGTTATTTACAGGTCATCTCACCATTTTCGCAATAACATTTTTTCTAGAATGATTCAAACCATGAAATTGATATTCCATTGAGGAAAAATATCCAAGTATTTGTGGAAAAAAATTCAGCTTGTGGGTCATTTTATTTTTTGAGTTACATCACTGCCCCTTGCGAGGGAGGTCCTTTCAAACTACACCAAGCTTGTCTCAGAAGTACTCAAACTTCACACAAGATAGAGGCTTAGTCAAGACATCTACAACCTGCTCATTTGTGCCAACATATTGGAGCTTTACAACTCCCTTCTGCACCATGTTACGAATCTAGCGATACCAGATCTCTATGTTCTTCGTCTTATCATGGAACACTAGGTTCACTATCATCTTTATACAACTTTGGTTATCACATAGAATCATGGTGGCTTCCATATCTAGATCAAATAGACCTGTAAACAACTTCTGAATCCATATGGATTCACAACTGGCAGAACATGTTGCAATGTGCTCTACTTCTACCGTGATAAGAGAAATACTGGATTGCTTCCTACTTTTCCATGAAGTCATGGCTGACCCCAAACTAAAACAACATCCTGAAGTGGTTTTCCTGTTTGAAGCACTTCCAGCCCAGTATGAATCAGTATAACCACACATCCTGAAGTCATGATCTCCATTATAACAAAGACCATAATCCAACGTACCCTGAAGGTATCTCATCACATGCTTTGCAACTACAAGGTGAACACATCCGGGATACACTAGATATTGATTCAAGGTGTTCACAA
>ML780965.1:787933-813313 GCA_009831015.1 Picea engelmannii
AAAATATATAATATATTTTCCTATTAATGTCACCCCCTCCCACCCTCTATTCATCATATACATCAATGATCCAATAATATGTCTGTATAGAGTAGAATCAACCAACTCTCGTGAAGTATCAACCAGGAGCCTCAAATTCATTTCCATGGGTGTGTTCATGGATTTACATTCCAACATGTCACATATCTTCAGTATTTCAACTGCATACTTCCCTTGGTTAAGGAAGATCTTCCCCGGGCTTTGCCAAACTTCAAGACCTAAGAAATAATGCATTGGCCCTAGTTCTTTCATTTCAAACTCTACAATGAGCTTCTTTTTGCAATATGTGATGATATTTTCTTCTCCTATTAAGAATAAGTCATCCACATATAGTAGCAATATAATTGGCTCATCATTCATAACCTTGGATTAAAGGTTATAATCAACTTTAGTCTTTGTAAAGCCCAAGCTTGTTAGGAAACTATCAATTCTACCAAACAAAGCTCTAGGAGATTGCTTCAACCCATACAAATATTTCTTCATCCTGTAGACATGAGTCTTTCTATATTTAACTTCAAACCCTTGTGGTTGTTCTATATACTCTTCTTCTTCAATAACAACATTTAAGAAAGTTGTTTTCGCATCCATCTGGTGTAACTTCCACTTCATTTTAGCTGCAAGAGATATGATGGTTCTGATAGAAGTGTATCTGGCTACATGAGAAAATGTTTCTTCATAGTCAATACCTTCTTTTTTAGAAAAACCACAAGCCACAAATCTTGCCTTATGTTTTTCAATACTTTCGTCTGTTGCATGTTTTATTTTGTATATCCACTTGGAAGATACCACATCTTTGTTCTTTGGTCTGGGAACTACTTTCCATACATCATTCTTTATGATGTATTGGTATTCTTCTATCATGGTGTTTATCCATTCTTTCTTCAGAAGGACTTCTTCAAAGCAAGTAGGTTCCTCTTCTATGAGATCACACATTAAGTCCATATATTTGGAGAATGGATTAGGTTTCTTCCTTTGTCTCATGGTTCCTTCTGGGGCACCATACTTATCTGAATCTTGAATAAGTTCTTTCTCCCAAGCTATATTTATATTGTGAAAGATCATCATACGGGGAGGTTCTTGAGATTCTATCATATCATGATCTTTTGGAATCTCATTATCAGGGGTAATTGTAACTTCCTTCATGGGTTCTGCAACTCTGGGAGCTATAGGTTCTTCTTCATATACTTTTGCTACATATTCATAAAAGGTTACATATTTGTTGATCTCAATATGATGGTAACCCGGTATGTAAATTATGAAGGCCTTAGATACCTCATTGTATCCAACAAATATTCCTTTCTTTCCTGAAGGATCCAAATTAGTTCTCTTTTCTTTTGGAATGTGTACAAATACTGGACAGCCAAATATTTCTGGATGGCTCACTTCTGGCTTCTTTTCAATGAACATTTCTTTAGGAGTTTTGAATCCAAGTGCACTATGGGATAATCCATTTTGAACATATATTGTTGTTATTGTTGCTTCATCCCATAAGTGCATTGGAAGATATTGATCGTGAATCATAGTCTTTACTGCTTCCATAATCGTTCTATTCTTTCTTTCTACTACACCATTTTGTTGAGGATTATAGGGAGTGGTGAGATCCCTCTTAATCCTGACATCTGTGAAAAATATTCCAAATTATTTTGATGTGTACACTCCTCCATTGTCTGACTTGAGTATCTTGATTTTCATTTTGGAGAGGTTTTCTACCAAGGATTTGAATTCCTTGAACTTTCCATGTTCTTCATATTTTCACTTCAATAAATAAACCCAAGCCTTATGAGAGTAATCATCAATAAAGGATACATAGTATACATACCTTCTTAGAGAGGTTGATGGCATTAGACTGCATACATCTGAGTGGAAAAGTTCCAAGATTCCTTCTACCTCTTTGGAAAAGGATTATTTATGTTCTTTCCCTGTGCGCATCCCTTGCATACACCATCATGATCAACCTTTAATTATGGTAAACCTATAACTACCTTTCTTACATATGGTAAGGATTTTTAGTTGATGTGAGCAATCTTCTGGTACATAGAGTGCATCCTTCATTCTCATTGGAGTTCTTGAATCAAGTTTGTAAGTGGCTTCTCCCATTCCTTTGATTTGGTACTGATAATCATCTCCAAGTGAAAAAATTTGGGGGGATTCATTCTCTATAATGTTGGAGAGAGTTTTCTTATGACCTGTCATGTGCTTAGAGGAACCACTATCTATGAGCCAAGTATCCTCTCCAGGTGTCATAGATCCCGACGGAGCAGAAAACAAAACATATTCTTCAATATCTTCTTTAGCTAACTTCTTTTATGGCTCATCATATTCAGCTACATGGGCATGATGTATTTTTTTTTTCTCTTCTTGTATTATTCCCTTCTAGAAGGACAATTCTTATCAATGTGCCCCACCTTATCTCAATGATAACACTGGTAGGAGGAAAAATATTTTCCATTTCTTTAACCTTTACGATATTTCTGGAATCTCTTTGAAGGGTGAGATTATTTATGAAAGTGGGTCTCCTTTTGAAGATGAGACTTTTTATTTCCACCCTTAGCATGAGAAAATAGGGCTTGATCTTTATCTCTTAATAGGACAAGTTCTCGGTTTCCCACTCTTGCTTCTTCTCAAACACATTCTTCCCATAAACTGTCAAATTGGAGTTTCTCTTTTCTTGCACAAATAGTTTGAATGAAGGCATCCCAAGGTCTTGTGAGACCATTAAGAGTTTTCACTATGATTTTATATTCATCTAGGTCATCTCCAATCTTTTCTAACTATTCCTTGAATTGAGAAACGCTATAGAAATAGTCTTGAAATGTATCTCCTTTTTTCATTTTTGTATTCTTGAGTTGGGTTCTCAAGTTCATCTTTCGGTTGATGTTATTTCCTTCATACATTATGGTTAGGGAATCAAATATGTCTTTTGGATTATTATTATAATACACTTTAGGGATCAAGTGATCTTTAATGGAATCTACAATTATTCTTTTGACCTTAATCATATCCTTCTTGTACTTTTCTTTGGCTGCATTTTATTTGGGTTCTAGTACATTTTCTTTCATGAATTTTGCAAGGTCATTCTCTTAAAGAATGAGTCCAATTCTGTACTTCCAAGAACGAGAATTTTCCACACCTTCTAACTTGTCAACAATCTTGATGCTTACAGACATCTTGACCTGGAGCTAGGAAAATGACTAGAAAATGAAAGTGCTCAAAAAATGAATCTCAACTTACCATGAGATGCGTTGGGTTGAGGTGAGTTGGATGAAGTTGATTGTTTCAGAAAATTCCAAGTTTTACCCCTTAAAACTTGACCTACGCAAATATGGACTGGTACTTCTAGTATTGGTTCTAGTTTCATGGTTTTCTTGTACCAGCCAAAACTAGGGTTTGACGTTCTGGAGAATCTGGCCACTAAAAAAGTTCACTCAAGTGCCAAAAGATGTGTTAGGGCAAGGTGCACTTCCCAAGATAGTTTTTGGTCAAACATTCCTCTTCAGTAAAAATTCATGATTTCCTTCTACGACAACACTGACTTTTTTAGATACCCAATGAAGGGTGCTCTATTTAGTCAAGCTCTGATACCATGTTAAGTTTTTACTGTTGTTAGTAGGTTAATTCAAAATTACATGAGCATTTAATGCATTTCCAAAAACCATAGCATAAAGAGGATCACTAAAAGAAACAAAATCACAAGGTACGCAACATATTATCTTGGGAAACCCTCATGGCAGATAAAACCCAACAAAAACTTATTCAATAATAGATTTACAATACAATACCAAGAATACGACCAAAACACCAAGAATAAACCAAGATTGGGCATGCACCTCTCTTCTCCTTCCTCCTACAACTAAAACTTCATTCAAGATATGTGCATTAGATGAGTGAGTGTATGAATGAACAAGTGAAGCACCATCATCACATATAAATACTAGTTTAGGAGGCACTAGGGATATGTCTCTTCACATGGTAGGGATGACTTCTTCTAAAAGTGGTTAAAACCACTTTATAAACACTAGGGGCCGACTTTACAAATACCACCATATAAATATGGTTTGACCAATCCAAAAAATGGGATTTGATCTTATACAAGACCCGACATGATCGATCCAAAAAAGGGGATTTGATATATAAGATAATCAATCAAATATAATTAGAATATTCTTCGAACTTACAATATTTCAATAGAGAACTCATAGGAAAAGAAAAGTCAAGTTAGATAGTGGTGTTCTATGTGTCAGAAAATTGGCTTATGTCGATGGATATTTGGTATGGATTGTTGGTTGTCATTGATGTCAACTATTGGAGAGTGATATTGTAGATTGTCAACCCTTGGATAAAGTTCGTTAGCGAATTACGGTAGCACAAAGGTTTGGGTAATGGACCCAAGGTTGTTTAATGTATAATGGTGTGAGTTTTAATATATTTGAAGGTAATAATATTCTATATGGATAATAAATGTCATTCCATTTCCGGTGGTATGTGGAACGTCAGATAACTCCTCATGGTTAGAGAGTTATGGCCATGAGAAGTTGGAGAACCCAGGTTTGGGTAATGGACCCATGCTTGTTTGATGGTTAATGGTATGAGTTTTGATATATTTGCAAGTAAGATTATTCTAGATGGATATTTCATGTCATACCATTTCCGTTGGTATGTGGAATGTCACATAACTCCTCATGGTTTGAGATTTATCTCACATTGATAGAGTGAGAGTGTTTCCATCATTATACTTATACATCAGTGCGGTTGGACGGGGCAAGGACATGTGTTTGTATTCGGAGAACAGAGGGGGTTGTAGCCTCCTTCTAGTTGTAGCCAGAGAATTGGGGAGTTGGATCTTCCCTCAGGTTGTAGCCTGAGAAACTAGGGGGTTGGAGCCTCCTTTCAGTTGTAGCTGGAAAACAAAGGAAGTTGGTGCTTCCAATGAATGTAATTCTTCAATACATATAAGAAAAAACATTTTCTGGTTTTCTCCCGCTTTGGGTTTCCACGTAAAACACTAGAGTACTGTGTATGTGTATGATTGTTCATTTTTTCATTGCTTATTTACTCTACAGTTATTGGATGATAATGCTACATTGATATAACACTTGGATTATATAGTTAAAAAGGATTATATTTCTCTATTACTGATTCACCCTGCCTCTCAGTAATCCAAAAATTGGTATCAGATTCAGTTCCTTCAGAAAATAGTTTAACCACTGGAAGGAGACCATGGATTATTCTGAGAATGGAGTACCAATGTTTAATGGTCAAAATGGTTTTAAGTATGAGATGTGGAGCATAAGGATGAAAGTATTTTTATAGGCACATGGACATTATATTTTGTTATCAATTGTTACAGGATATGATAGTTCAAAAAGGGCAAAGACCACAACCAAGAAAGAATTGAGGAAGAATAACAAAATAGAAATAGATTTCATATGGGAAGGATTACCTAATCCAGTAAGAGAAAAGGTTGGCAAATGTTCATCAGCAAAAGAACTTTGGGATAATTTACATGACATATATTCTTCACCCATCACAGATTCAGAAAATGCCAAATAAGATGTAGATACAAATCAAGATGAATTATGTTCACCGTTTCAAGAATATTCAGAATATGAAGAGTACATAATCACCATGTGACATCCCCCCAAATAAAAAAAATTGGAAATTTAAATTTTTGGAAATTTATTCTATTTTTGGTAAATTCGAATTTGGAATTTTTTTCCATTTATGGCAATTTCGAATTTCGAATTTGTTAATTGTAATAAATTATTATGATTATTGGGTAGAGATTTGATTTGAACCAACTAACTATTTCATAGTGACACTTGTTTAAAAACAAAATATTTTATATTGATTGCAGGAAGACAAATGGAACAATCATGTTAAAAGTAGCTGACCATGACACCATGAGTGGGGAACATGTTGGAACTACCCCTGGGATGATTTTTACAAGTGGAAAATTAGTGATTTGGCCATTGGCAGACCCTGAAAGTCAAGGATTTAGGAAGCTACAAAAATTCCCAAGGAAGGGAAAAGACCTAGGGAAGTTACAAATAAGCATATTTGAGGAGGCAAGCTGCTACTAAGTATGTTTGGGAAAGAGACTATAGATTCTTTTTTTTTTCACTTGCTGTTATGAACACTGGAAGGGTGTGAGGCAAGGGTAAAATTGACTGAATTGAAGGACAATGTTATAGAGGGATTTCCAAGTTCACCCTTATGGACTCATGGTCAGGCTAGGAGGTGAATCAGCCAAGTGATCGTGGCTGCTCGGTTCTACAGTTGGGAGGAACGTGGTTGCTCCCTTTGTTTTCCCGCGAGTTTATTTCAGATATGCTACTCTAAACTCTATTTGTCTGAATTGATTTTATATTGGATGTACTGTACTTGTTATAGCTGAATGGAAATGGTTTCTAGCATCTGTTTTAATGATCGTATAATTGTTGTAAGTCTTTTTCTGTATCTACATATTCAGTATTTTTGCCTCTATGGGATGAATTGGTTATTGTTATAGTGGAATCCTTAAAGTTGGTATGCATGCAATAACCTAGATAAAGGCTGTTCGATTTCATGAAATATACAGTCCACTTATCTAGCGAATAGTTACACTTAAATTCTGGAATCATCCCCTTAGTAACCCCTATTATGGATTTATAACTTGTATGTAAATATAAAAGATATGATACCCTCATAGAATTCAGCAAATATACTGTAGGGTTCAATTATGGAAATGTTTTCCTGAAATGAAACCTTAAGAGGAATCTAATATATATATATCCATAAATGAACAGATCTATTACAGGCAGGTATATATTTCATTCTGCAATTTTTTATTCCTAAAACGAAATCACATATGTAGTCGAACTTGGATAGAACTGAAATAATGAAGCATATGGGAATGAACATAATCGAAGAAGCAAGAATACCCTAAACTTAACAAGATATTCATGCCAGGATCATACTACCGGAAAACGAATAAATAAACTCGCTAATACATTAACAACGACGTATCTTACATTTGCTGTGCACAGAGAGGAACAAAGAATTTTATGGATGTAACATTACCATATAGGATATCTATTAAATTTGCTTCGCATTTACAGAAAACGTTTTTTAAGAAATTATAGAGTAATGCAATCTATGCTGAAGATGCAACCGATCAAAAAACAAACACATACAAATACGCAGAGACTGGAAGATGCGATACCTCTGAAACGATCCCCGTTGGGGTATTTTTTTACCAAATTATAATTACATTAACAAGAGACTAGTCTTACAGACATTAATATAGTCAAGAAAGGATGGCTATTATAATTGTTTAAATATTTCCGAACACTTTCAATTACAGAAGTAACGTACAGAACATCAAGGATAATCTACTTCTAAATATAAATAATATTCCACCACTTCTAAGCTTAACTTATTTAAGAGTTTTCCCAACAAAAAAAAACTTAGAACTGTTTCGCTAAATTCTAGTTTTAGAATATCAGTCATTTCCTACAACATGCTCGACTACATGTATATCCTTAAATGGAACTTTAACAAAAACAAAATGGGATTAACCCTCAGATATCCGGTACAGGATATCGGTGCATGAGTAAGATTACTTTTAACAACAAAAAGCTATGAACATAATTGTGACCTTCATGCCGTGATTTCATAGACAAGTGGAAGAGTCACATTTTGGAACCCGAGTACCTTTGTCATGATGAGCAGAGGTCGATACCTGCGCCGTGAAGTGGGCACACCTGCATTCGGTTGTCACGGAAAACATTAGTAAAATACAAAGTATAACCTTAAATTATAAACTCGAAAGGGTAGATTGATAACCATAGCTTTGTCGGATTACTTAACTTTAGGGCCGAAAGGACACACCCTCTAGTTGTTGTGCTTTTCTTTGTAATCAACCTGGCCCAGGGGGAATGGTCCTAGAGCTCCTGGTGGGTACCCTCGCAACAAGCAGAGTCCCACCATTAATACAGAGAAACCCTTTTTACAGAATCAAATAATTACATTGAAAAATAGCATTGTGTATTCAAGAGATAAATCATTTGATAAAGACCCTTTACGAGCAAAATGAAGAACGTAAAGAACAGTATTATACACATAGCCAATAGAAGTCCTCATGGGGAGTAACCTAACTCAGCAAGAGAAATCACTGGTAGACCACTACCTTACTACAAATGATATGAACTAGTCACAGAGGAGAAACTTATACGTTAAGAATCCAGATTGACCCTCTATTTTCTTGGAGCCTTCACACGATGAAGGTATAAACTCTTTTGAACTACTCTGAGTTACTCCTAAGTAAAGTTGCTAGTTATAGGGTAAACAAAAGGATTGAACCAGAGATAAACCCATGGTACACAAACAATGGACACAAAGTATGACCTTAGGTTCACAGAGGAAAGATTAGTGACTCATGGATACAACAATAAAACTTCTTCTACAGTCATTACCAAAATAAAAGGAGAAATGCGTAGACTATGAACATGACTATCGGAAGTAAAGAGGGTCTGTAAATCCACAGTAAAGTTTACAGAAAGAAAAATCTTTCTCGGTGTCAACCAAAACAACAAACTCTGTTTCGAGCTTGAAATATGACAGCCCCCTAAAAGAACTTACTAGGTAGTCGGATATTGCCGTCGACTTCACCAAAGGTTGCTCACAGAGGTTATAGCATTTCTCTGTAGAAGAATGCATAACATAGAACCCTCTCCTTTGAAGGCACAAGGGAAGAAATGAGACAGCCAAAAACCTAAGAGGGACGAATACCACTCTTTACATCACGGGAGGTACAATCCTTACACTAGGGCAAAGCTGGTGCATCAGGATTGGGAGGAACAGGAGGAAGAGTCATTGGGAATGAGGTTAGTAGGACCCTAATTAATTTCAGGACAGAGACTTAAACTCTTCCTAACAGGTACATCCGCCCCCCCTTAATGCAGAAGATATGAAGTTAAACAACAGTAAAACCATGATTGTCCAGTGAAATTAATCAGCCGCCAAAACTTTTGTCTTTGAAGTTATCGTTTTGTTACTCCAATAAGCAGAGGAGAGTTAGTTAATTAAGTTATGTAGAAAATGATGCGGATTTGATCAGGTTCGATTCATTATGGTGGAGACGCGTTGTAACATAACTAAAATAAAGCCATCAAAGGAAAACACTTTGAAAACACTCCTAAACCATCATTAATATCCTTAAACCCTTTCCTGTCACGTACTACATTCAAGAATTGAAGTCTAATGTTGAAATAGTTAGGTAAGTGTACGAGCATTTAACTCCCGGGGACATAAATTTATGCACAAAATCCAATAGCCCGATTCTATTAAAACAAGGGAACTAAAATTCAAATCCTAGTGTATATGTAGATATGGGTATTGTATTGAAGTCTTTATAATAAAGTATGAGTTAGAAAATACTTGTATTCGATGGAAACCTCTCTTAAGAGTATTGAGTTTTGATATATTTGTAGGTAAGACTATTCTAGATGGATAATGCTTGTCATACCATTTCTGGTGGTATGTGGAATGTAACATAACTCCTCATGGTTTGAGAGTTATGGCCTTACAAAGTTGGAGGAACCTCATAGGTAGGCTTGAAGCCCCAAAATGTCAAAGAAGTCAAAGAGCTTACAAAGAAGAAATTATTATTTAAATGGTAAATAAAAGTGACAAATTCACGGAGGAATATTTAAATGGAGAACTTTCTAATTATGCAGAGTGGTTAACCCTAAAAATGAGGAAAATAGGTTAAGTGACCTAGAAATGGGTTAAGTGACCTAGAATTGGGTTGGGTGACCTAGAAATAGGTTAAGTGACTTAGAAGTGGTTTAACCCTAAAATAAGGAAAGTGGGCAAAGTGACCTAGAAGATGCTTCTAAGGAAGCTACTTGGAGAGTATACATAAGAGGCAAGGCTCTCTCATTTTACATCACACTTGAGCATATTGAATATCTATAGGTGCCTGAGGTAACCAAAGTATATCTAAGCCGAATTTCATAGGGAAGGTGAAGAAAAAAAGGCCATAATTCAAGGGAGGATAAATTCTTTTGATGATGCTTTCTAAGGTATGTTATTTACAGGTCATCTCACCATTTTTGCAATAAATTTTTTTATAGAATGATTAAGACCATGAAATTGATATAACATTGATGAAACATATCCAAGTATCTATGGTAAAAATTTAAGACTGTGGGTCGTTGTATTTTTGGAGTTACACTCCATGGAAAATAAGGTTTGTGGCTAGTCCTGAGACTAGTCTAAAACATGTGTTTCAGATAAAAATGTCATAACTTCTTCATAACAGATCCAAATTCAGTAAGACAAAATGTGTTGGTTAGAGTACAATATGTAGTATTCTGTGTAACATTTTCATATCCATTCAAAAAATATTACCTGCGGGACACGCTCTACAAGGTTGCTCTCTAGAATAATCCAGAATTCAGCAAGATATGCCATTTTTTCTATAAGTCCTTTTTCTGAGAGGTTCCAAGTAGTGACACCTGGAGGAATTGCACAAAACAAACCGAAAAACATTGTGTACTATTTTTCAGATCTTTATTCATTACAAGTACATAATTATGATTATTTCAAGTTAGGATTGTTGACTAATCCCAAACTAGTCATGCGAGACTAAAGAAAAATTTGATGAAAATGCTAGTCTCTTGTTGTGAAATTTAAGGAAGGTTTGCAGGTATGTGATCATATACAATAGGTCTATTACAGAGTTACAAATCATATTTGGATGATGAAATTAATGAGGGATTTTGGTTAAGGTACATGTTGGGTACATGGTTGAGACAAGTAGTTGATGGGTAGGCACATACATGAGGTGTATAGTTGGCGATGTTGGTACATCTTGATGAGTCATAGTAGATGAGTAATTGATACATGATTGGTACATACTTGATACATGGTTGGAGGAACTTGTTAGTAGTATTGTTGACACATGGTTTATGGATGATGTAGCATACTTGTATTGGTAGACTATTATAATCACATATTGATCTTGGTGATGATTATGAGTTTTTGGGTTATGGTTGGTTGATGCACATCTTTCAGAGTTTTCTTGGTGATTGCTCTTGGTGAGTAGATATTATTTGGTTGATAATATTGATGAGACAGGCTTTTGTGACAGGTTGTTTGGAAAGGTTGTTGTGACATGTTATTTGTATAGGTTTGTTGCATGGTTGATGCACTTGTTCATGGTACAAGTTTTGTACAGGTTTGGTGCATGGTTGTTGATGCATGCAATTGTTCATGGTATAGGTTTTGTACAGGTTGGTGCATGGTTGATGCACTTGTTTATGGTACATGATGATTACAAGTTGATTGGTATAGGTTTACAAAAACATATCTCACAGTGATAGTGTGATAGTGGTTCCATCATTCTACTTATACGTCAGGGAGGTTGGACGGGGAAAGGATAGGTGGTTGTAGCCAGAGAACATAGGGGGTTGTAGCCTGCATCTAGTTGTAGCTAGAAAAATTGGGGAGTTGGAGCTTCCCTCTGGTTGTAGCCTGAGAAACTAGGGGGTTGGAGCCTCCTTCCAGTTGTAGCTGGAAAAAAAAGGAAGTTGGTTCTTCCAATGAATGTAATTATTCAAGACATATAAGAAAAAACATTATGTGGTTTTCTCCCTCTTTGGGTTTCCACGTAAAACACTGGTGTACTGTGTATGTGTATGGTTGTTCATTTATTCATTGCTTTTTTACTTTGCAATTATTGGATGATAATGCTACATTGATATAACACTTAGATTATATGGCTAAAAAGGATTATGTTGCTCTATTACTTATTCACCCCCCTCTTAGTAATCCAACACTAAGAACCACCAAAGAATTTATTATAGATACTAATAAGGCCAAATAAATCCAACTGTACTTAGTAGGTTTGGCCATATCTCATGCCTCATAAGACAAAGAAATTATAGAAGAGAGAGGATTAGAGAAGGATAGAATCAGAATGGCTTCCCTAAAGCAGCATGTACAACACCATCAAGAGGCTGGGGGAGCCACAAACTTCAAAGTAGACCTATTGGAGATACACAATAGGTGCATCAAAGTACAGGAGGATATGGTAATTCTAGTAGATGCGCTAGAATAGGAGTCCCTATTGTTTGGGATCACTCACAAATACATACACTGATGGGCCGAAAAGGGGGTTGGTACCTTGGAAAAAGTAGATTTTGTTCGGGAAATACAAAGGGAAAAGGGATCAGAGGATCATCACATAGAGTTCTTGTCAAAAGAATGAATGGATCAAATACACTCCACAACCAAACATTGGGCCAAAATTGTTGATGAAATTGTGGACAGAGTGGATGAGGAGTGGAGTCATTGTAATCAAATTTGGGGTAAGATAAATCAATCGCTGACATAACCTCAATTACCCACTTTTGGTTTCCCTATCAATAGACGAGGTAGAAGTTGAGTTTAAGGAATTGAATGACGAGTACAAAGAACAAATCCAGTCAATATTAGAAATGGAAAGGTAAAAAATACAAAATTATATTGTATACCAAGTCAAAATCATAGATCAGATGGAGCAATTGGCTGAGAAAATGTAGAAGTATACCCACCAATTTTTTAATAGCAATCATGAGATGAGCATGCCTATGCACCAACATCACTTCTCGTTCACTAAGAGTTTCACTCGACTCTTTAGAGAGTGTTCCAACTACGTAGAAGAACACGCAAGCCCGAGGACCCCAATATTGTCAGAGTTATCATGACTCAAACTCATGATTATCTATTTTAATGCCACTTATGCAACAATTTTCTTTAGTTTGAATTTGTATAAATAAAAGGAGTCTTTCAGTGTAATTGACCTTTTGGCCTCAAAATAATTTTGGCTTCTATGTTATTGTGGAACTATTTTGACTATTAATATTTTGAATCTTCGCTAGTGCTTTAAGTGAGTTCAGAATTCAATTGGTGATCTGCGTTGCATTGTGGATTGTTTTGTTTTGGACCATTGTGTATCAATGTCTAGTAAGATTTTCATTAATCGAGTTATCTTGTGATTAATGTAAGCTACATTGAATTCTTATATTGTGTCTAAATCACATGTAAATGATATATTAGCATAGTGTTTATGACTTTTGAATATATAATTATTTTTGTATCATTGACATGATTTGACTATAATACTTGCATGCACATATACATTGTTGTGTGTTTTGCTACCAGATTTATTTCTAGTGAACCCATACATATAGCGATCGATTGGTTATTTGTTATTTCAATGTCTTTAAAAGTTATCTTTGAAAGGAACTGTGTTATATCTCTCTTTCACCCATTTAGTGGCTTATAGAATTAATTTATTGAGCCATCTCCATGTACCATGTTGTTCTGACATAGGCCCTAAAATCACATCCCTAAAAAATAGAATAAGTTACAATAAAGAAATCGATAAGATATTAAATTCCATTGAAAAAAGAACTGCCAGACCATAAATCCAGAGAATCACACCACCTCAAATGGAGAAGAGTCTAATTGGGCCTCATCTTTAGGTGTGATTCCTACTGTTGAGTCAAAGGTAATCCAACACCCTCAACACATTCATCCCTATTGAATGTGAAATTCCTTCATTAAATATCACAATAGATCTTCTTCTTGACACGACAGATATAGAAACACATCTTATTCACTTAGAAAAACTATATGAACAACATCGTGAGGGTGACCTTGTCAAGTCTTAGTATGACATGTCTATCTTCCCAAAGATCTTTTCTAAGGGTGACCTTGTTCTGGTTTACGACCAGGATAAAGATGCATTAGGTGCAGGCAAGTTTAATCCAATTTGGCACAATCCTTACATTGTGAGGCAGACCCTTTGAAAATGAGTTTATGAGTTGTCCGAATAAGAGGGTAATGTGTTGTTGGATCCCAGAAACATTCTTTACCTGAAGAGGTATTATTCTTGAGAATTCTTGCTCAAGCGTTTGCCTTTTGTATTTATTGTACATAGATAGCAGTTTAATGTTGTATGATATCTTTGGTTTCTTATAGTGTGTTTGTTTGATTGATATATGACAACATAGATGATTTTAGGGGCTAAGTTTCGTAGATGGGCTATTTTTTCATGGTTTTTCCCAAAAAAAGATTCGTTAATTTCCATTTTTTCTAAAAATGATTCGCCCAAATTCCATATAATAAAATTATTTTACCCGAAAAATCACCAAAAATTTATAGAAACTATATAAAATCATTATAAAATTGAATATTTTTACAAACCTATCGCCAAACATTTCACATTTTGCATGTTAAGGAATAGTAATATTATCCCATGTTTCTACATTTTAATATAAACTTACAACCTTAAAATCATCCCTGGATGACAATGGAGTTTTTTGTTCATATTGGGTTCACGAATGGTGCAAGATGTCACACTCAAAACCTTGCTTTCGTCGCATGGGTGATTTATTCTCCCAAGGGTCAAGTGGTTGTATTTGGAGGTGTTTTTCTATGGACAACAATGAATAACGTGGCCGAGTGTATCGTCGTGATCGGGCTCCTAAGAGATGCTATTGCACATGGTATCTCATATTTGGAGGTTTTCCTAGATTCCCAGTTAGTGGTGTCACAAATAAATGGTTAATACCATGTGTGGGACCCCACATTGCTCCTACAACTCCTACGGGTACATATTCTGGGACGATATTTTAATTATATTATTTATATTCATGTTTTTAGAATTGAAAATGATGTATATGACGCATATGCTAACTGTGTACTAGATTGGAATTTGTCACATATATAAAGTAATAATCACACACATAATTGTACATAACAATTGTATACCAATGCAAAAAGAGATATATATATTATGATTTATGTGTCCAATAATACAAAATATGGATTTAAGTTACAAAATTTTGGGTTCTAGCCCTGGATGTTTATATATATAGACTGATACAAAAATAATCATACATAATCTTTTCTGAGGATGCTACCCCCGCATGTGTATTTATGTAACACACAATAACGTTGGCTAGATGTTGGAACGACCATACCCATGCCCGTGGTACACCTAGGAGTTATAGATACATATGCTCAAGAAAGTCCTCGATTTGAACCATGTGGAGCTGCTGTGTAAGGCAGTCCAGGTTACACTGCACATTCTGTAATGTATGCTCCATCTGAGCAGCATCCACACTTGACTAAGCCACACCGCTCACCCTACGTCAGTGACGAGGGTATCCCTCTAGCTATGTCAGTCCCATATCTTCACATTCATAAAGTTTTGTTAGTTTCAATCCATTCCAAAAATATTTTGTTTTACTGATTGAAATAATTAAAATTAAATAATCCAAAAATTGAAAATTTTTCTTACCAATCTCTCCCAGCGCACCACCAGGAGGCACATGAATGTCCGGATTATGAAAAAAAACTATCCCTTCATATGGATAATCATCTATGGAAATGATATAACACTCCCACCACTGAAAGAATAAATCATTATGTGCATGCAGTAGGAACCCACATCCTAAGTGTTGTATAACTGTGGATCATTGTAGTAAACATGACTCCTTGAGTCGATGTGGTGGAATATAGAATCACATACTAATAGCAGTAACTCTCTCTCTCGAAGAAAAAACATAGGATACTACCATATCTTAATTTCTTCATCCTTCTAGTCTTACATTCATTCAATTGTGTTTTCAAGCTCTGAAGCAAAGAAGTGCTCCAGTCATAAATCATCGGGCGAAGGAACTCCACCATGTAAAACATCTACAATCGGAATCCCTGGTGTAGTGCAGTAGACCCTACAATCATAATGATAGTTTGAAGAATCACCTTTAGACTCAAATAATCTATGTTTCGAATTGGGCTTTGAATCTAGATCCACTGCATACTAGGTGTACACTAAGATGCTATGTATTCCTCTATGGTCATCCTGATTCCCCCTCGAGTTTGGATATTTACCACATCTCCTCAGCGGGATAAACTGGTGATGAAATATATATTGTCTACTTCGATAGTCAAGGATTGGCCATCTAGCATGAAAGCATCTGCTTTTGGGTTCCAGTAACCAATCAACAACTGCAATAGTCTCTTATGTGCCTGCAGGTTGGGGCACTCATAAAATTTCCTCAAACCACAATGTTGGAGAGCCTCTAAAACCTTCGTATGATCCCAAAGTTCTTTTTCAATCTCTTGATTCTCTCGTTCTCGCTACTCTATAACCATTTTTTCAACCTTCCATTCCATCAAGAAGAGATTTATTATCTTTTTTCAACACTTTTGCAGTTGTACGTGCCTGCATGTGGTGACAGGAAAATACATATGCATCCATAGTTAAATATTGGTGTGTATATGATGGGGTATACATACCCCGTGCCAAGCATAGGCGCATACAAGACCATCTACTTTTAAAAATATAAATGCATAAAATTAAAAAAATCTTGGATAGAATTGAAGAGGGATGAGATTGTGTCTACTTTGTCCTGACATCAAAGGATTTCAACAATCGTAGATCTGTTTTTTAACTTTAGAAGTTTGAAATCTTTTTCCACTCAAATTGCATAATTTGTTAAAAAACTTCAAATAAAGTGTTTTTGGGTTATTTTTCACTATTATATAGAATTTTAAACCCACTTTATATCGTTTATATCATTTTTAGTCATTTAAATACCTAATGGGCCAAATTTACAGTACAAAATGACCGTTTGAGTTGAGATTTTGTAGAGAGGATGTTCATAATGCTACTTCTTGTATTTTTTAGTCCAATTTTAATGACTCTTTTAGGTAATGTCCCCATCACTGGCATATAGGTCAGGTTCATTCTACCTTGAATTTTGCATTTACCAGTGGCCTATTAAATGCATTTTCCTTAGGGTCAACCCCACTTATGGGTGACACAAACCTTTCCAGCCGATTTAAGTGTTTTTCAATTCGTGGTAGAGCCTACCATCATGGGAACTCTAGTTAGAACCTGCTTTTCCTTTTGGTGCCCATGTTGACGTTCTTCTTAGGCTAGGGAGTCGTGTTAATCCCGCCATGACATTGCATTGAAACCTCATATTATTCTCAATCTTATTCTAGCTATTTTACCCACGGGTCTCCCATACCTATGTGTTAAGTTGTAATATTTCATTACATTCCGCTACTTGTGCTTTTGAGCCTAATGCTGGCTTCAACTTACTATCTCTTAACGACATTTCTATGCATTCTTATTAGTTGCTAGCCTTCCATATCTTGTCGTTTCAATTTGATACCCATACCCTTGGAGGAAACATTCCCCCGAGTGTCCATATCCTTCACATGCTTCCTTCCATTGAGCATAGGTATGTTCCTTGTGCTTGGAACTAGTTTGCTTACTCGTGACACTCGTTTCCTCTGTGTATTCTAGCATTCTTTTATTCTTTTTCATGATTTCCAATAAGAAAAATAAAAAAAAAAACAAAAAATGAGTATGGGAATGAGTCTTCTTTACCATTATTGGTAGAATTTAACTCACTTATGAAAAAAGCACAAAGTTTTGAGTCTAGTCTCAACAATTTGGGTTAGTATGGATTTAGGAAATTCAACCAGTTACACTGTTTTTACTCCTTCAAAGGTTATTCTTCCTATAATTATGGAGAGTCTGTCACTTCCTCCTGCGTTACAGACTTATGTCAATTTTCATTTTCATTCCATGTTTCCTAAGTCACATATTGTGTCATGTTTTTGTTTAGAGGAAGTTGTATCCCGTGTTGGAAATTTCGCAGAATCCTTGACTTTGCAAGTCGACCTTCCCTTATGTCAAGTACATATCAAAATCAAGAGTATATGTGTTCTATACTCATGCTCGTATGGAGGGTCCCCATTGACTTCCTACTAACGGGTTAATCTCTTATCAACTACAACAAATTTCTCTGAGAGTTTGACCTAAAGTCACACCCTGGGCATATTTACATCATTGATAGGTGACCTTGTTCTCAACAAATGGCATTCCATCATTGGTCGTTGACTGAGTTTTTTCCCTTGTGTTCAATGAAAAGAACATTATTCACACATTAGGATTCATGCAATACCTTGGATTCCATTTTTCCCTATTGGTGGTTTCCTCACCTTGCTCAACAATATTCATTATTGGCTAATATTCATAGGGTCTTTTTTGTGCGTTATTTACATCTGGTGCACGCAAGAGACATACTTCGTGGTGGTCCTTTAGATCTTTCGTTCGACTCCTTCCAAATGTTTGTCCTTCTACTACTCGTGTTGGTTGATGGGGGATGCCTTAATTCCCTCCTTCCAATAGATCTCTTCCAATGAACTTTAGCACATTTTTCTATGGGAAAAAGATCTAGAGTCTTTATTAGTACCTTGGGGATTGAAGTCATTAGTGGAAAGTTCCCTCACTGTTGACAATGGAAATACATCAATGTCCCCTGATCAATATATTCTACCAAGTGTTGAACATGTGATCCTTTATTCACACTTGTTAGATTGTACTTGGAATATTGATGCCCATTATCATTATCGATGGGTTGTATCACGTTTGTTGACAATATACATCAATGACCGGTAATCAAACAATGTCTCATTTTGCTTGAATTCAACACATCTATTCACATAGTGCAGACTCATACCACGATAGTTGATTTGAATACCTTGAGAATCTGGTAGCATCACCCCTTTTATGTTTCCACCTAAGTTTTGTTTGGACAATACCACTCCTCACGTCGATGCTTGTGAAGGATTAGTTATCTAGTGCTTGGCTCAAGATATAATTCATTGATTTGAAGATATAGATCCATTGTGTATCTCTTATGTGGCTATGATCTTTGTTTGACATGGATCCATTATGTATCTCTTTCGTTTCCATGATCACTTCTTTCTATATATACATTCTACATGGATCCGCATTGTACTTGATTGACAACCATGCTTATTATCACACATGAGCATAGGTATGCTCACCTTGGGGATTGAGTATTCTAACTTGTTTCTATGTTTTGTTTTTTTCCTTAGATTGGATTCTGGTGACCTTCATCCTGAAACACTGCTCTTTGAATAGTTATAATGTATTTCAACCATTAGTTTCTCTTCTGACCTCACACATTTGGGGAAATCTGTTATATCGTCAATTTCTACCATTAAAGCATTTATGCTCTTATTAGGCCTAGTGTCTATCCTACTTATAGACTACTCTTCCCCATACCTCCTTGAGACCTTCTCAAAAACATATTTTTGGAAGATGTACATGCCCTCGTAGTTTTTTGAAGCATGTGTATATGCGAGCCACTTAAGGGACCATCACGTACATGTTAGAAAATTCATAAAAAATATATTTATGCTTAATTAAATGGTGAGTTACGAGTTTGGTTAGTTGCCTAAATCCTTTTACCCATACTCAACCATCTCTAACCAACTAGAGACCACATAAAAGGAGCATTTTGTCCAAGGAGAAAGGTAATGACAAGTAATGATTCTTTGCACTCTTAAATAAAACACCTATTTGGCTATCCCCGTAAAGTATGTAATCCAATATACATCCATATTGTTGTTGGTTTGACCTGGAAACCCTTGTTTCCATCCCCTTTCCGATAACCAACAAACCTTTCCAAGAGTCTCCTTTATATTCTCTTTGGGCATGTGGTGAATTTGGAGTCAAAACCAATCTATATAGCAGGAGCAAGGGTGGAGGAACCTGGGACCTATTTCGACAGGGAAAAGCAGTGTAGGACATGTATAAAGTTGTAACCACCTTAACTCTTGAATTAATATAGAAACGCATTCCTTCAAAATATATTTTATTGGTAACATTTTGTTTGCAATCTTTTCATATATGTTTCATAGAATACTTATTACTTTGATCATTTTGTTATATCTCATTGGTCTAACAGTAGTTATTAGTATAACTACCTTCTTTGTATAACTTGTATCTTTAAGGTTATTGTAGGTTGTAGAGGAACTATTGGAAAATAGTGAAGAGACTACGAAAATTGAGAACGACATCAACCATTTGAATGCTAGTGATTTAAGCCTTCTCCTCCTTTCAATAGTTAGCTATTTCCTTCGAATTCAGTTCTAATATCTTTGTCAAGTGTTTTTTATGGAATATTTCTTCTGTGCAGTCATTGGCACGTTGCGGTAATCCCACTACTATAGGGGATTTTCCTCGAAAGCAATTAGTACTAGACAATCATGAAATTTTTCCAAGGATTTATTACTTTATTTTAAGCAAACTATATGTTCTTATTCAGTTTGATAATTGTTTATGTGCTCTTCAGTTTTATCTTGTTTTCATGTTTTTGATATTCTCAAAAAATGGTTTGCACAGAAGTAAAAGGCTTGAGATTTATTTTTAATCGTCAGACTTCACTTAACTTATTCAATCTACATTCAATTTAATATATAATGTTATATTGAATACTAACCAAATATTGTAATTGTAATTGAATGGTCTAGAGTTTAATGTGTTTATGGTTATGGTAATGATAGGTATCTAATACTTCATTATGTGGTGATTAAATGCATTGTATCTCAAGGTTATTTGAGTTATCTTTGTTTTATTTATTCCTCATTGAATGTTTCTCAAAGAATGTATACTTTCACAGGTTTTATGTAGTGAACATTTGAAGCTTCGGTTTACTTGTTGATACTTGAAGTAAACGTTTATTTTATGTAATAATGTGATGTCATTAAAATAGGATAAACATTCCCTTTTAAAACTAAAATGGTTTTGTGTACTAAGTCATTATAAATATTCAAAATAACCTCTATTTTAATAGAAAATGCCTTGCCTTTGTCTTTTCAATTGCATTTTACCATCATAAGCCACCCCCTTTATGTACTAAAGTTTTTCAAATAATCTAAAGTGGAATTTGGAACAAATATTCCACATGGTTGAAATGTTCCTTAATCACAAACAACTTGAGGAATAACAACTCCTTTGCATATTTACTTATTCTTCCCATGATTATGAAAATACTTTCAAAGTGGTACATGGCAATTACAAAATTCATTTATCTAATGCAATAGGATCACAACCGAGAACCACATAACCACATAGCATTGGACACAACATGATATCAATTAATATATCATTGAACATGCCACATGCATTGTTACACACATACTAGTCAAGTGTGGATATATTAACGACTAACCATGTGTGTAAATATTAATAACTAATCATGTGTGGAAATATCAACATGAAGATGGATGACATAGATGGAGAATGAGTTCACTTAAGATATGTTATGCAATCATTTGATTTCTCATAATAAAAAATCATCTTTTACAAAGCCCAAAGCCCTAATTGAATAAAAATTAAGGAAAAAGCTAATAAACATAAATATCATGTTTTTACTTAAATATAGATAATATGATTATTTGTGGAAATTCATAAATTTAATGAAATTAATATATTATACATTTGATAAATTTTTATTAATATATATTTCATTACATCATTATTGTTTTCTACAACTTATTATATGAAAAAGAAAGTTGTAATCTAGATGTTTTTTTAAGGCATTTTTTGGGGACTTTTGTGTTAAATTCAATTAGAAATTATTAGATGTGCATATTTGAGTGTTTATTTATGTATAATCCCATTTCATGTTAAATTTATTTCTACATTCAAAAATGGATTTTAAATAATAATTTTTATTTATTTTTTACCTCGTATAAATTTATGTCATTAGATTTAGTGGAAAAAAATCATTTCATAGAATAAATAGACAATGTCTAAAAAAAATAATAACATTTGTATACTTAATAAATAGTGAAGAGGGAAAAACAATTACTTTTAAATTTTTAACTAAATCAAAACAAGGTTGCATCGTGGTATTTTTTTAAAATATTTTATGAAATTTCATAAAAAAACACATGTAAGTCAGACTACCATCCAGCTATAAGTCAGACTACCATCCAGCTATAAGTTCCCTAATGAATAGTGACTCATTAAAAATAAAATACATTTTTTTAGATTTTTGCTTTAGATTAAAATAAAATACAATTATTTGGATACGTTCCCTAATGAATAGTGACTCATTAAAAGTAAAATACATTTTTTTAGATTTTTTGCTTTACATTAAAGTAAAATACAATTATTTGGATTTTTACATGATTCTAATGCAAGGTGGCCAAGGACTAAGGACTAGATCATTTCATACGAGATTAAACAAAAGTTAATAATAATCATTAAAAAAAAATTGCACCAATGTCTCCAAGCAGGAATTTCATTTAACATGACTGAACCAATTCACATGAGTAGAACAAGACAAGAGGGATGTAGATTGTGTGACTTTCCTTCTCTTAACCGGAGGGATGTAGATTGTGTGACTTTCCTTCTCTTAACCGCTGTGAACATAGATATGTGAATTAAATGATATGTGAATTAAATGACACTTATGCGCTTATTATCCTGCATATTAAAACTTCTAATTTGCATTCAAGCTATTAATAGTAAAGTTATAAATATAAAGATATTAATATTTAAGTTATTAAATATTAATAATAACGCTATGTATATTAACTATTAATATTTAACCATACATATTAATAAGCTATCATGTATCATCATTAATAGCTATTAATAAACTATATATATTTTTAATAGCTATTAGTGTACACTCATTAATAAGGATGAATAAAGTTATTAAATAATCAGAAGTGTAAAGTTATAAATTCTAGAGCTAATTTATTACTGCAATTTAACATTAAGATAAATTATCACTACGGATGTGACTATCATATCTATAACTCATCCAGTTCTGGATTATCCTATCCTATGCCACCAACACGCTATCGTAGATTTTGCATCTATCGTAGATACACTTGCAGACTATATGATTCGCTGAAATTGATTCTTTAGATGGGATATCTAATGAAAAAAGGTGCTCTCTGAATGCGATAAGTATTATGATATAATGGAGGTAATTTGTCAAAGAATTAATAGTAAACAGACTAAACCTCCTGGAGATTTGTAACGGAGAAATCCGAGCGCCAACCAGTGTATGAAGAAGTTCAAGTTACAGGAACTATTCAAAACAATGACTCAACATCTTTTTAATGATGTCATTATCCCGTGGTTAGCTCTGTTATGTGAGGGAGATTAAGAAAATTTAAAAGTAAAAGGGTAGCATATCAACAGAGAATCTTAGCAACGATAGTGCAAAAATACACCCCACGAAAAACTACCCTAACATCCTGACATATTCCTTTAGGTAAATCACCATTGCTCCTAAATATTGGTCCCTACTTTTCCACCTGCTACACCGTGCAGGCGTACATTCCCTTTGACATAAAATTAGATGAGACAAATAAAATATGAAGACACCCTTTGACATGTAATTATATGAGACCAGTTATGGTAGAAACAATACTGGGTTACAAATCTAACTAAAAAAGAAACTCCTGTGAAATCATACCAGAGACCGATCGAGGGACATAACCGCCGGATCGAGGGACGGAGTCGCTTTAAAGATGCAGGAGGGTCTCTGGCAAAGCATAGGTAAAGAATCGCTATAAAGATGCAAGAGGGTCTCTCACAAAGCACAGGTAAAGAGTCGCTCTAAAGATGCATGAGGATTTTTCACAAAGCACAGGTAAGTAAGTAAAAGATGAAGGAGGGATTCTCGCAAAGCACAGGTAAAGAGTTGCTCTGAAGATGTAGGAGGATCTCTCGCAAAGCACATGTAATCAAGGAGGACACAGTAGCGCACAGGTAAAGAGTCGCTCACTCTAAATATACAGGAGGGTCTCTCCCAAAGCACAAGGAAAAACACAGGTAAGGAAGCAGTACAATTATGTAAAATCAAGGAAGCAGTAAAATTATGTGAGATCTGATTAAATATAAATAAAGTGGATTTCAAATACTTGGTGATTAGCATCCATTCAGGGTGAACACTTGACAGAGTACTTGGTGATTAGTATTTATGCACTAAACATTAGACAACACCTGGCAGAGTATTTGGTGATTAGCATTTATGCATTAAACATTACATATTGAAAATAAATATTTAATGTCATTTAGCAACAGTTACCTTAATTGCAATATTGCTCAAATTTATTTTGGTAGCCATTAACTAGGCAATAACAAATTGGTTTCACTAACCAATTAAATATCAAAAAAATTGTCTTTAAACAATTAAAATAAATAAAAAAATTGAAACTGTACTGTAAAATTTTGGAAATAAACTCAAAAATTTTTGATCCACATTAAATTAATAAATAGTCCTATATACCATGCCTAACAGCAGCAGTTATAATAACCATATTTTATCTCCATATTTAAAATATCAAACATATTCTTCATACACACTTTTCTTTTAATAATATTTTGAAAAAAGGAATTGTATCTCCGATAAATTTGATTCCTTCCGCACTCGATAAATTCGAAAATGATATATATAGATTAATAAAACTTTAAACTTTCCACTCTATCACCTTTAAATTCACCATTCAATCAATTAAAACAAAATAGACTCCATAGAAATATATAAAAATCAATTCAATCAGTACTTTTCAATTTACATACATATAAAACCATTTTTTTAATTCTTACGGGGTTCTACCCCGCATCTCCAAGTCTAATTTTATGATTCCAGTGTGCCTCGCATGACGACGAATCGCGCGTGTGTATATATATATATATATATATATATATATATATATGAAAAGGAGGTACTGTGAAATAGCTTTATTAGGTCATTATATATATCTCGTACAAGTCATGGTGGGACGCATATGCCAAATGTAATAGCAAATGGCTATTCAAATTCTGGAAGGCTCCACCAAACGACAAACCCATTGTTTATTCGATCTTGAAACGATCCAGCACTTTCTTTCCCTTTAATCCCTCTATCCAGAAAGCTTCCAAAAACTCTTCAAACTTATATCCTCTATACACAGCCTGCTGCCGTTTATCCACCATGCTCTTCGCAGGAGAAATAAAAGCATCGTGTCCAGGCAAATAGAAAGTGGGAATTGATATGCGTTCACTGTACATATTTGTTACTACTCGATGCTCGACGCTCCTAAATCTCCCATTACTCACGGCCTATTATTCAAATCACACACAAAACAAATTAAATGAATACTATCAAATTCATGAACAGAAGAAAAACTATATGGATCTGCTCTTTCTTTCTAACCTGCAGCTGATCTCCCAAATTTACCACTTTTTGAGCTGTTGAGTTTGCATATTCATTGTAGAAGACATCTGCGTCTCAATTATCCAAATTAAATCCGATTAAAGTTGCAACTATTTGATTATTAAAATTTATTTAGATATACATATTTTACTTTCTCTTTATTTGAAATTGTAACTTTTAAAAAGAAAACATATCCTTTTAATTATTTAAGAGAAGAAATATAAAGTACTGGTCCTGAATTCTGTTAAAA
>ML780965.1:813395-825474 GCA_009831015.1 Picea engelmannii
AAAATCCTGGACCACATACTTTTGACCATTAAACCCACTTAAATAGTATATATACTCATTTAAAATATTTTATTAATATTTTAACTAAATAAGATATCAATAATACATAATATAATCCAAAATTCACATAAAAATATATTATAAAAAATTAAATATTATAAAACATTTTTAATAATAAAAATATAAATTTTGTTTATATTTCTCACTCATTCATATATATATAGATATATATAATTTTATATTTTTAAGTTGAAAGGCATACACCTATTTACAATGGGCAGATTTAATAGGGGTTTAGTGTTTAATAAGTTTTTTATGGACATGATTAAATATGGTTGGAATATTCTTAGTAGTCACACAAAATAAATGGCTGTGATTTCAAGCATTAACTTACTAGCTATTATAAAGATATTTGTTTATGTGTTTACTTTTTTACATTACCTAATCATATTTAAAAATTACTTTGATAGCTAATTGATTGCCAGTAAGTGATTAACAAAAATTAAAATATTAACACTAGATAAATGAAGCTCAACCATTTATTTGTTAATCAATAATAAAATTTAATATATTATTTTAAGGATTAGTTTTATCTTATCAACCTTTGAACGTTCACCAACAACTATTTAACTGCTGTGCTAGTTAATAACAAATCATTAAAAACAACATCACTAAATCCACTAAATCCACTAGGAAAAAGTTTGTTCGACAATTGTCCAACCCATTCTAACCAAAAATATAATAATAAAATCGTTCATAAGATAGGTAACTTAATAACTATGGTGTCAAAGTTGTAAATCGTAACTATTTGAGTGTGGTGGACAAATGCTAGGAAATTTAAAAACAAATAATTTAAAAATGATTTTTTATTATGATTTATTAATTTTAGTTTTTTTTTTTTTTAATTCTATATTTTGATTATTAAATTTCTTGTTTAATGATATATAAAAATAATTTTTTTATTATTATTATTAATTTTATTTTATAATTAATTTTATATTTTAAGTTTTAAAATTTTTAAAAAGTATATATGATTTTAGTGAGGGGTTTGAAATTTTTATCTTAAAATTTATAAAAATTTCTTGATGTGGTTGATAACTTTCAAATCCTTTTTATAGAGGAAGAAGTTTTTCTATAGAATACATAAATTCCATCAAAAGAAAAAGTTAAAGACATTTAAGTCTATCAAGCACGAATATTAAACATTAGATCTTAAGTTTAGGATCTATTCTCATCCTTTACATAGAAAAGATCTTCAATCTAGCAATCAAGCATGGACTCAAAGCCTCATTGTCTTTATTTTAAAAAAAGGGATAAAATCAATCCCTCTAATTATATGACCATTATGATTAGTCTTCTTTCATCCAACTTATATGGAATTATTCTAGAAAACAAAAATGTGTGACTAGAAAGTCATAGAAAATGAGCTAAAGGCTAGGTTAGATTCAAGGATCTATTATTCAACTCTGGACCACATTATTACAAATAGGAACATGGAAAAGGAGTGTCACAATAATAAAACTAATCTAGAGTTTTACTTAATTGACTTTAGAAAATCATGCAAGAGATTTCACGTGGTTCACCCAAACGTTGGGCTATGTCCACCAATCAAAGGTATCGGTTGTCTTGTTATTCAGATCATGAGATTACAACAACTTCACTCATACATCTCTCACTCTATCAGCCTCTACAGGCATACACAAATTAATAGCAATTTACACAAGAAACTAATTCAATTAATGCGCTCCTATCATTGGTCTCATTTAATTACAACCAATTCAAAATAATAGGATCTAAAGAACTATTCTTGGTAATTCGTTGTCACCAAGATTCCAACAATTTCCACCTTGACAACAATTAACCTGATACCTTGCTCTTTCCTTTTGTTCATCACCTTTTCTGCAAGCCAGGAGAAACCAAGCACCATCGTAGCTTCTCTAAAAGTAGTGGTTTTGTCAACATGTCTGCACAGTTCTCTTTTGTATGCACTTTCTCAAGAGAGACTCCATGTTCATCGATGACCTGTCTTACAAAATGGTACTTGATAGGTATATGTTTAGTTTTACTGTGGTAGGTTGCATTCTTAGAGAAGTGAATAACACTTTGACTATCACAAAGTAACTTTACTTTTTCCTGCATCCTTCCAAACTCACCAAACAAACCTTTGAACCAAACTACCTCTTTGCAAGCATGTGAAGCAACTACATATTCTGCTTCTGTAGTGGATAAAGAAAAAATGTTCTATAGCTTTGACATCCAACTAATAGCTCCACCTAAAAGAGTAAAGACATACCCTGAAGTCAACCTTCTCTTGTCCAAATCACCTGCAAAATCAGAATCAACATATCCACAGACTAATTCACAACCACTGTTATAAGTGATAGAGTAATCACTTGTGCCCCTTAGATACCGAAGCACCCATTTCATTGTTGCCGAGTGCTCTTTACCTGGATTTTCCATATACATGCTGACAACCCCAATTGCATGTGAAATGTCTGGCCTTGTACTAACCATCACACACATTAGACTTCATACTGCATTAGCATATGGTATTTGAGACATATATTCCTTTTCTTCTTTTGTACTAAGACATAAACTTGAAGACAGCTTAAAATGGGAAGCCAAAGGGACTGAAGCTGGTTTCACATTATTCATACCAAACCTCAAAAGTATCTTCTCAACATACTTCTGTTTTGACAACCAAATCTTACCATTCCTCCTGTCTTTGAATATCTCCATGCCCAAAATCTGCCTTGCTGCTCCTAGATCTTTCATATCGAACGTTCTAGTCATCTGAGCCTTTAACCTATTGAACTTAGTTATGTTATTTCTTGCTAAAATCATATCGCCAACATACAATAATAACATAATGAATATGCCATTATTCATTTTCTTAAAGTAGAGACAATGATCATACTCACTCCTTGTGTAATTCTGGCTCACCATGAAAGAGTCAAATTTCTTGTACCATTTTCTGGGCGACTGCCTCAGACCATACAATGATTTCTTGAGCTTGCAAACAAATTTCTTGTTGCGATTCTGAACGAACCCTTCAGGTTGTTCGATGTAAATTTCCTCATCCAAATCTCCATGTAAGAACACAATTTTAACATCAGGCTGTTCCAACTCCAAATCAAGTAATGCAACTAATGCTAACACATTTTGAATTGAAACAAACTTAACAGCTGGTGAAAAAATCTCATGAAAGTCAATACCTTTTTTCTGAGAATATCCTTTCGCAACCAGCCTTGCTTTGCACCTTTCCACCTTATTATCAACACCCTTCTTTAGCTTCTAGACCCACTTGCAACCTATAGTTTTCCTATCTCTTGGAAGTTCTACCAGGTCCCATGTGGCATTCCTCTCTAATGCCTTCAGTTCATCCTTCATTGCTTCTTTCCATTTATCACTGTTAGAACCCTTCACATCTTCCTAATAACATGAAGGTTCATCATCATTAGAACTTAAAGAAACCGACGAAACAAAATCAACATACCTTCTTGGAGGAATTTTGACCCGTGTAGACCTCCTTAGGGAAGTTTGTGGCTCATCCACATTTTGTTGATTGTTATCATCAACCATGTCTTCCTCTGCATGAAACTCTTCACGGACATCTTTAGAAACTTGTTCATGTTCACTTTCATCTGTATTTGAACTAGTTTCAAACTGAATCTGTTGATACTTAGGTACTTGTTCTTGTTTCATTTGAACATCTACATCTGATTTGATGAGAGATGATTCATCAAATATTACATCTCTGTTAATGGTGATCTTGTGGGCAGTAGGATCCCATAACCTGTACCCCTTAATACCATTACCATATCCAACAAAGATAAGTCTTTTCTTATTTTGGATCTAATTTAGAATGCTGATGTTTCAGAATTAGAGCATAAGCTTCACAACCAAAAACTTTAAGATTGGAATAATTACAAGGGTGACCTTTCCATACCTCTTTAGGAATCTTTCACTCTATTGTTGTTGATGGTGATCGATTCACCAGATAACAAGTTGTAGTTACTTCTTCTGCCCATAGTTCCTGTTGCAAGTTGGTGTTACTTAGCATACTCCTTGCTCTTTCTAGAAGAGTCATGTTCATGTGTTCAACAACTCCATTCTGCTGAGGAGTATAGGCAGTGGTTTTATGCCTATCAATCCCAAACTCCTTGCAATAGTTCTCAAATTCCATTGACGTAAATTCACCACCATTATCAGTTCTTAAACATTTAATGGATCTACCAGTGCTCTTTTCCACTAAATCTCTAAACTGCTTGAAAATAGTAAATACATCAGCCTTTCCTTTCAACATATAGATCCAAACCTTTCTAGAGAAATCATCTATAAAGGTTACAAAATATGATGATCCTCCATATGAAATAGTAGGGGATGGTCCCCAAACATTAGGATGGATATAATCAAGGATTCCTTCACTGGTGTGTCTTCTGGTTTTAAATCTCTGCCTATTATGTTTTCCATAAATACAGTGCTTGCAAAAATCTAAATTTAAAGAATTTAGACTAGGAAGTAACTTGCAATCAGTTAATACCTTTAATCCTTGTTCGGTCATATGGACCAACCATTGATGCCATAGTCGAACAAAATCACTATCTTTCTCAGATACCGCTGTTGCATGATCTCACTCGGTTCTTCCTTCTAACAAAAACAAGTTACCAACCTTCTTCTCTTTCATAACTAGTAAGATTCCTTTGTAGACTTTCTTAACTCCACCTTGAAAAATACTCTTATATCCTCCAGTGTCTAAGAATCCCAAATAAATTAGGTTCTTCCTGAGCTCAGGTACATGTCTCACATCGGTTAGTATTTTAACAGTTCCATCAAACATCTTAATTCGAATGCTACCAATTCCCACAATTTTACACGAGCTATCATTTCCCATGCAAACTATTCCATCATCTATAGACTAGTAAGTAACAAACTAGTGTCTATGAAGACACATGTGATTTGAAGCACTAGAATCTAATAACCATTGTTTATCATGACGTGAACCAATATTAATTGATAAAACTTCATCAGTCATACCTGAACCTGTTGCTGAACCTATTTCAGTTGCGTTTGCTTCCTTCATTTCTTTTGGAGGGTCATATTTGGAGGCTTGTTGTCTCTTCCAACAGTCCTTCTTCAGGTGTCTTGATTTTCCACAAAACTAGCACTTAAGATTTCTCTTTCTTCCCTTTGACTTTGACCGAGAGAAATCCCTCTGACCATGTCCTCTTTCTTTAGGTCTGCCTCTGACCATTATCACCTCAGATGTAGAGGTTTCTGAATTGGTTTTCTTCCTTGTTTCCTCAAACAATAGTGATCCAACAATAACATCAAACTCAATACTTTATGTTGTGTTGAAACTAATAGAGGTAACAAAGTGATCCCATGATGCGAGAAAAGAACATAATAATGTAATTGCCTTGTCTTCATAATCAAATTTTACTCCCATGTTGGTCAACTGAACTAAGAGATATTAAAAGTATTTAATTGATCAACTATTTTCATACCTTCCTTCATGCACAAACTATACAATTGTCTTTTCAGGAAGATCCCCTTCATCAATGATTTCATCATATATAGGATTTCTAGCTTCATCCATAAACCGACTATTGTCTTCTCTACAACAATGTTGAACAGAACATCATCGGACAAACATAGGCGTATGGCACTCAGTTCTTTCACATCAATCTCATCCTAGTCTTCATTTGTTATGGTCGCGGGTTCCTTTTCTTTTCCCAAAAGCACCTTCACCATGCCTTGTTGCAAGAGAAGACCATGCATCTTAACCTTCCAGATCTCGAAATTGTTCTTGCCATTGAACTTCTCGATTTTGAATTTAGCACTTTGAGTTTTCGCCATTAGCAGAAAGAAAAATTCCAAAAAAAAAACACTTCTTATAAAACCAAGCCTATATATGGAGGAATGATCTTACTCAATGTTGAACAATAATTTTAAAAGGTTTAATCCAAAAAACCTTTTAATAATATATAAAAGAGGCCACCTCAAATATATTTTATAAAGCATCCACTCATGAGATAAAACTATTCTTTATAAATATATTCACCTCACCTTCTATTAAAACATCCTCCACTCTTATGTGATTCTTTTAAAAGAATATCTTATTCTTAATGAAAAGTCAACTATCATATAAACATCATAACTTCATACCTTGTAATTTTTTTCAAAAAAAAACACCATGCGAATGTTTTAGGGAGTCGTTTCACCTCTTGATACAACTAGAGTGCAACGATCTTTAAAGGGTTGTCACATTGTACCACATATCTTCACCACAATGATTTCAGGCTATTGTCGCACCTGTCAATGTAGCTGGACAACGATGATTTGAGGATTTTTACAGCGGGGTAAGTTCGGTTAATAAGACATCGCACCCTTCAAGAGGAGGGATCTGCGATGATGTGGAAATCAACGCACCTCGCATAGATGGGACTACTGTTGCTGCTCCTCTGAAATTTGAAGCCCTCGACACCCTCTCCTCCAACCTGCTCTGATACCACTTGTTAGAATTGCAAATGCAGAAAACACAATTCACATATGATAATGAACAATCACACAGATTATAATACACAGAGATTTCATGTGGTTCACCCAAATGTTGGGCTATGTCCACCAAGCAGAGGTATTGATTGTCTTATTATTCAGATCATGAGATTACAACAACTTCACTCATACATCTCTCACTCTATTAGCCTCTATGGGCATACACAAATTAATAGCAATTTACACAAGAAACTAATTCAATTAATGCACTCCTATCCTTGATCTCATTTAGTTACAACCAATTCGAAATAATAGGATCTAAAGAACTATTCTTGGGAATTCGTTGTCACCAAGATTCCAACACCTAGAACTAACCTTTGGAATATATTTGAAGAGTTAAAAGTTTTTTTCAAGTTAAGAGTTGTTGGCGTAAGGTTGTATTAGAATGTTACTTCCAAGTTTAAGAACACTATAGGCTGGTTGGAAGAAATTAATTGTAATAATATAGGAGTTAAGCAAGGGTGTTTCCTATCTCATATCTTTTTTGACATTTACATCCACAAGTTATACAGTTGTTTGGAAGAAGTAGGTTGTGTTAACATTATTAGTTGGTATAGTCATCATCCTTCTTGTTTATGTTAATGACATTTATTTTATGGTGAGAAGTTCCTATGATATTGACAGGTAACTAAAAATTCTCAATTTTTTTTTATTTAATATGAATGTAACTTTATTATAGTATAAATGTGAATAGATCTTCATCAATAACCTAACTAAAATTATATCATTGAAAAAAATGTAAAGTTTATTATAAATTGAAGAAAAGTTGTAAATCCAAAAACCTTTGACTTTGGATGGGACTTGAGAATTGAGATTTATTTAAAAACCCAAATAATTCATCAAATATTATAAAATTGGTTTTTAATAGAGATCGTTTCACATCAATGACCACTTGAGGACTAAGATTTGTGTAGTGGCTTATATGAAATTGTCGTTACAAATTCCATGATTGGCTTTTAATATTGGTCGTTTCACTATATTGGTATCGTTTTTAATATTGGTTGTTTCACGATATGGATTGACTTTGAGGATTGAGATTTCTCGAAAACCAAAGTGGCTTTTGAAATGAATTGGTTCTTAATAGAGGTCGCTAATATCAATAATTTTTAAACGATCATCATGGGAAAATATTTGTTAAAGGCATTTTTATTGCTCATGATTGCACTGAGAAAAACAACAATTTTAAATTGCAGTGAGAAAACACCTCAATAATAACTTGGTTTTCACTTTTAAAAAAGTTAATATTTTTTATATTCTAAAATATAATGGTGAGAATATTTATAACAATAGTATAATTTTTTAATTAAAATATGGTTATTTTTATTTTATATTTTAAAAATATTTTTATTAATTGAAAATATAAGGGAAAACCTTATTTTTATTTTTTTATTAATATTTAATAGTGCATTTAATTTAATTAATTAAATATTAATAATTTGTTTAAAGGGGTTGGATACAATGGTGGAAAGCGATGAGTTTTTTTACTGTTGGGTAAGGTTTAATTCTAGTAGGTTCGAAATCTCCGGGGACACCTCAAATCTTGCAAATCAATCGAAATATTAAAGTTTAAAGATCATTACACCTAAATTTAAAGAGAAATTGTGGTGCCATAAAGAATTAGAGAATAAACCAGGTTCATAGTGAAACAAAGCATTGGACTACTCCTAAAACACTATGGGTGAAAAGAATTTGTCATCTTTGTGATAGAAAGAGGATTGAAAATGAAAAAAACACTATTTTTAATATTTGTTACATTACCAACCTTCCTAACATTTTATCTCATCAAAACTATGGTGAGTTAGGAATACTTTTCTTAAAACTTTTTTTTTTTTTGTAAGTAAGTATAGTATCTAGTATTAAAAAGCTCTCATGAGCCAGGAAGCAAAACAAAGTACATGATGAGCATAATGAGATAAGGGACTGCCCCAACAGAGGGGAAACCAGTCCCTGAGCTCATAGGTATCAAGCTGTTCCATTATTCTAAAGCCTATAGAGTTTATACTACTTGTGCCTTCATTCTTGACAAAAACTAACAGGGAATTGACAATATAAACAGTCATCTGCAAGCTTAACTTGAAAACTAGACATACGGAGAGTATTCGGGCCTCATGGTCTGGATGTCGTCTGTCAATGGCTCCTCCTCTATGGAAGCGACCTGGTCGGCCCAATTCATGTCGCCTCCCCCTTCTTCCACTGTGTTAGCCGCTTTGCTGCCAGAGGTTGCGCCTTTATCTGTTTCCTTCTCTGCGCCCATAGCTAAATCTTCCGGGGGTGCTCTCGGGTCCTAGACTGGAGAGTCCTCTTGCTGTCGCGGGGACAGGGAATCTTGCAGGGAGGCGAGAGTACTGAGGAAGAGATCGATCTTTTCGTCCGCTTCCTGAAGGCGGAAGTTGAGGTCGTCCACGCTCTGACGAATGCCGAACACCAATTCATATAAGACCGCTAGTCTGTCCCAAAGCTGCGCTGGAGTGGAGGCGTCCCGGGGAAGGGGTCCAGTGCCTCGAGAGTGCAGTGGAGGCATGGGAGAGTCGCTTGGTGGCCGGGAAGCAGCAAAGGGAGCCAGCGCCCACGAGGGGGAATGAGCAGACTCCATGCTTCGCGTGGTGGAAGACAAGTGGCCAGAAGAGCTGCGGGATGAATGACTGCACAGGGAGGTGCTCGAAGGAGAAGAAACAGATAGTGACCTGGAGGGACGGCGAGGCTTCCATGCCGAGCCACGCCTTGGACGTCCCCGGATGCGCGGCATGGTGCTGGGACACCTGTGATCACCGGCGGGATGGTGCAGGAGAATTGAGTAGACAAAGCCGAGGGAAAGCTGGTGCCAGAGCAGAGCTCGCTCTTCTAGCAACCAGCGGCAAAAAACACTAAACATAACCATCAGCTGCCAAATATGAGAGCCGAATGCAGCGTTAAATGATGCATTAAAACGCATTTGCAGTCGGGTTATGGAGCATTTAAGCTTCGGGGGGAGGCACAAGCTGTTCACGTGCCCCCACGTCGTAGATCCCGTCATCCTCCTCCGAATGCTGCCGCGTATCACGCACTAACACCCCATCCGGGGGCTTTTCTTAAAACTTTTAAAATACAAAAAGAAAATTATAAAGAAAACATGTAGTTCTTTACCTTTTCTTTTAATATCTAATAAACCAATATTTTTTTTAACATAAACAAAATTTGTATTAAATAAAAAAAGATGCATCAAAGCAGTGTACATTCTTTCATTCTTCAGATTCATCAGATTTCTAGTCTATACACTAATAAGAAACAACCAAAATTTCTAGGTTGGATTTTAAAAATTGAGTCCTAGACTTTCCAAGACTTAAGCTTACTGCTCCTTGATGGCAAGAGTAAATTCTTACAAATTGATGACACAAGATAGTGCAAAAAAAACATAATTAATTGTTATGTAGAACTCGCCCCTCACTACATACTAGGCAGTCCAAGGTTTGTTAAGTACATCCTAAGGTTCCTGATTCTATTTCTTTATCTTTACATTTTTTATTTGATTTTCTTCCTCTTGTTAAAGGAGGAGAAGGACACATATTCTTCTTTATAACTTTTACAAAGGAAGAATATTTAGAGGTATCTTTTGTTTGACAACACAGGTATTCCAATAGAGGACAAACACCTTCAGTAACCACTCACACAACCAGATAAAAGATAAACAAACTGATGTTTTGATGTGGTAAGACCCCTATGGGGAAACATCCACGGCCCCAGCCAATGCGACCACTTGGAGCAGTTTATTAACGCAAAAGAAATAAATTACAAAGAGATTTTACAAGAGAGTTTCTCACAATCGATCATCGACAAATGACCCTCCATGATCTTTAAATAGAGATCATGGACCAATCGGGTGCTAAGCCACAGATCAATGGTCGTTAAGATCGAAGAGAATATGAGCCATTAGATCACTTTATGTCGGGAACATATCGTGACCGTCAGATTTCCTAACTACAAATGCATACTAATGGATACTAAAGAAACACACTAAGAAAAACACTTTTAGCTAACAACACATTACACCAAGTAGATCTTAACTAACTCCTAAGTGTCTAAATATCCTAACATCCCCCCTTAAGAACAACTTGGGATATGATTGAAGGATTTACAATAGTGACACAATAGGAGAAGGAAGGAGGCATTAGAGCCTACCCCCCCTTGCTGACAACTTCATGAAATCCTAACATAGATCTGAGTTTGAAAAACTTCACTTCTGTAAGACACTTTGTGAAAATGTCTGCAACTTGATCTTCTATAGGGAAAAATAGCACTTCAATAACTTGATCAAGAATGATATTTCTAATGAAGTGCATGTGTAACTCGATGTGTTTGTTGCGTTGATGTTGAACTGGGTCTTTGACGAGCTTGATGGAACTATGATTTCCACACCAAAGGCTGGTCAGATGCTGCTTTTGGAATCTCTAGTTTGGTGATACATAAAAATAATTTTAGTATTGTTATCATTAATTTTATTTCTTAATTAATTATATATTTTAAGTCTTAAAATTTTAAAAATATATATATGATTTTATTGAGGGGTTCGGAATTCTTATCTTAAAAAAATTATAAATTTTTTTTGATGTGGTTGACAACATTCAAATCCTTTTTTACAGAGGAAGAAGTTTTTCTATAGAATACATAAACTCCATTAAAAGAAAAAGTTAAAGATATTTAAGTCTATCAAGTAGGAATATTAAACATTACATATTAAGTTTAGGACCTATCCTCATCCCTTACATAGAAAAGATCTTCAATCTAGCAATCAAGCATGGTTTCCCTAAACCTTGGACTCAAAGCCTCATTGTCTTTATTTTTAAAAAATGGGATAAAAACAATCCCTCTAATTATAGGACCATTATGATTAGTCCTCTTTCATCCAACTTATATGGAATTATTCTAGAAAAGAAAAATGTGTGGCTAGAAAGTCATAGAAAATGAGCTCAAGGCTAGGTTAGATCCAAGAACTATTATTCAAATGTGGACCACATTATTACAAATAGGAACATGGAAAAGGAGTGTCACAATAATAAAACTAATCTAGCGTCTTACTTCATTGACTTTAGAAAATCATTTGACATAGTGCCTAGAACTAACCTTTGGAATATATTAGAAGAGTTAAAAGTTCCTTTCAAGTTAAGAGTTGTTGGGATAAGGTTGTATTAGAATGTTACTTCCAAGTTTAAGAACACTACTGGTTGGTTGGAAAAAAATAATTGTAATAATATCGGTAATAATATAGGAGTTAAGCAAGGTTATTCCCTATCTCATACCCTTTTTGACATTTGCATCGACAAGTTATAGAGTTGTTTAGAAGAAATAGGCCTTCTTAACATTATTGTAGTTGGTATAGTCATCATCCTTCTTATTTATGTTGATGACATTGATCTTATGCTGAAAAGTTTGTATGATTTTAACAACTAAAAATTTTCAAATATTTTTATTCTAATATGAATGTGACTTTGTTATAGTATGAATGTGACTTTGAAAATTCATCTTCATCACAAACTTAACTAAAATT
>ML780965.1:825499-843960 GCA_009831015.1 Picea engelmannii
AAAAAAATTATTATAAACTTAAGAAAAAATTGTAAATCCAAAAACCTTTGACTTTGCATGGTACTTGAAAATTGATTACAAACTTAACTAAAATTATAACATTGAAAAAAAAATTAAAATTTATTATAAACTTAAGAAAAGTTGTAAATCCAAAAACCTTTGACTTTGGATGGGACTTGAGAATTGAGATTTGTTTAAAAACCCAAATAATTCATCAAATATTATAAAATTGGTTTTTTAATAGAGATCGTTTCACATCAATGACCGCTTGAGGATTGAGATTTGTGTAGTGGCTTATATGAAATTGTCATTACAAATTCTATAATTGGTTTTTAATATTGCTCGTTTCACAATATTGGTTTTTAATATTGGTCGTTTCACTATATGGATTGACTTTGAGGAATGAGATTTCTCGAAAACCAAAGTGGCCTTTGAAATGAAATTGATTGTTAATAGAGGTCGTTCACATCAATAATTTTTTAAACGATCATTATGGGAAAATATTTGGTAAAGGCATTTTCATTGCTTATGGGTTTGGTTAGTTGGTAAAGGAAAACAATAATTGCAAGTCAAGGATATTTAGTTAGAAAAAATTTAAATATTAATAATTTATAATATAATAATAAAAAAAAGATAATATGATAATTGGAATTATATTTATATTTATATATTAAGTTAATTGAGTTTTGTTTGGGTGGTTGAGATGAATGATTGTTATCCTCCCCACCTAGTTTCAATTGTTGCGACTGTCATGTGTGCTCATATTTAAAGATATGAGATTACTTTACAAAATAATGATAATATTAAAAATACCATTACATCTCAACTTAACTTAAAAAGAAATTGGTTTCTAAGAAATTAAGTATCCATCATATTATTAAGGTTTAAATATCATTACATCTAAATTTAAGGAGAAATTGTGGTGCCATAAAGAATTAGAGAATAAACAAGCTTCATAGTGAAACAAAGCATTAGACTACCCCTAAAACACCATGGGTGAAAATAATTTGTCATCTTTGTGATAAAAAGAGGGTTGAAAATGAAAAAAACACTCTCTTTAATATTTGTTACATTACCAACCTTCCTAACCTTTTATCTCATCAAAACTATGGTGAGTTAGAAATACTTTTCTTAAAACTTTTAAAATACAAAGAGAAAATTATAAAGAAAACAAATAGTTCTTTACCTTTTCTTTTAAGATTTAATAAACCAATATTGTTCTCACTAAATGTTTTTTTTTTAACAGAGACAAAATTTATATTAAATAAAAAAAGATGCATCGAAGCAGTGTACATTCTTACATTCTTCAGATTCATTAGATTGCTAGTCTATACACTGGTAAGAAAGAACCAAAATTTCTAGGTCGGATTTTAAAAACTGAGTCCTAGACTTTCCAAGACTTAAGATTATTGCTCCTTGATGGCAAGAGTAAATTCTTACAAATTGATGACATAAGATAGTGCAAAAAAAACATAATTAATTGTTATGTAGAACTCCCCCCTCACTACATACTAGGCAATCCAAGGTTTGTTAAGTACATCCTAAGGTTCCTGATTCTATTTATTTCTCTTTACATTTTTTATTTGATTTTCTTCCTCTTGTTAAAGGAGGAGGACACATATTCTTCTTTATAACTTCTACAAAGGGAGAATATTTAGAGGTATCTTCTATTCGACAACATAGGTATTCCAACAGAGGACGTACACCTTCAGTAACCACTCACACAACCAGATCAAAGATAAACACACCGATATTTTGACATGGTAAAACCCCTACGGGGAAACATCCATGACCCCAACCAACGCGGCCACTTGGAGCAATTTATTAATGCAAAAGAAAAAGATTACAAAGAGATTTTACAAGAGAGTTTCTCACAATCGATCATCGACAAATGACCCTCCATGCTCTTTAAATAAAGATCATGGACCAATCGTGTGTTAAGCCAAAGATCAATGGTTCTTAAGATCGAGGAGAATATGAATCGTTAGATCACTCTATGTCAGGAACATATCGTGACCATCAAATTTCCTGACTAGAAATGCATACTAATGCATACTAGAGAAACACACTAAGAAACACATTGTTACCTAATGACACATTAGACCAAGTAGATCTTAACTAAATCCTAAGTGTCTAAATATCCTAACATCCCCCCTTAAGAACAACTTGGGATATGATTGAAGGATTTACAATAGTGACACAATAGGAGAAGGAAGGAGGCATTAGAGCCTATCCCCCCTTGATGACAACTTCCTGAACTCCTAACAAAGATCGAAGTTTGGAAACCTTCACTTCTATAAGAGACTTTGTGAAAATGTCTGCAACTTGATCTTTTGTAGGGAAAATGAGAACTTCAATAACTTGATCATGAATGAGATTTTTGATGAATTGCATGTGTAGCTCGATGTGTTTTCTACAATGATGTTGAATTGGGTCTTTGGCGATATTGATGGCACTCTGATTTCCACACCAAAGGTTGTTCAGATACTTCTGTTGGAATCCAAACTTTGAAAGTATCTGTCGAGGCCACAAGGCTTCCTGACTTGCATTTACCACTGCTCGGTACTCTTCTTCTGCTGAAGAAAGTGCAATAGCCTGTTGTTTCTTACTGGCCCAAGTGACAAGTCCTAAACCAGGGTTGAAAACATAAGCTACAGTAGACTTCCGTTCATCAGGGTCGTCGGTCCAATATGAATTAGTAAAACCAACCAATAAAGGAGTCCTCCCTGAACTGTAATGTATCCTGAACTAAATTGTACCACAGACATAACGAAGTATCCTTTTAGATTCTTTTCAATGGCTTTCATGGGGTGTTTTCATATACCGGTAAAGAAGACCAACATCAAAGGAAATATCAGGACATGTATGAGTCAAGTATAAGAGGCTACAACTAACTGATGATACAAGGTGGCATCAACTTTGAGAGAAGTACAGGTGGAAGCAAGGTTGACTCCAGGCTGGAAGGGAGAATGGGATGGTTTACAATATTTCATATAAAAGCGACGAAGAAAGTCATGAGCATACTTATACTGGGAAAGAAAAATTCCTTCATTGGTTTGCAAAACTTGGAGGCCAAGGAAATAGTGAAAAAATCCTAAGTCTGTCATTTCAATTTTTTTCTTAAGGCTGGTTTTCACATGGTTTAAAATTTTTGAGTCACTACCAGTAAGGATAAGGTCATCAACATAAAGGATAGGGATTATGAGATGTCTTCCTAATTTCTTGGTATAGACATTAAGATCAGAATGACATCTAGAGAATCTGGTGTCAATAAGAAAGTTGTCCATTTTTTCATACCAAACTCGGGGAGCTTGCTTAAGACCATAAAGAGATTTTTTAAGGTGACAAACAAGGCTAGAGTCATTTTTGACATAACCAAGAGGTCGTTCCATGTAGATTTTTTCTTGCAAATCTCCATGCAAGAAGGCATGTTTAACATCCATTTGATGGAGCTCCCATTTATGTGAGGAAGAAAGGGCAAGAACAAGGCAGATGGAATACATTTTGGCTACACGGGAAAAGGTTTCATTATAGTCAATTACTTCAACTTGGGAAAATTCTTTGAAAACTAATCGATCCTTGTGTCCTTCAACACTTCTATTTGATTCATACTTGTTTCTATAGACCCATTTACATTTGACAAGTTTTTTTCCTTTTGGAAGTGGTACAAGATCCCAAGTATAGTTTTCCATTAAAGAACGATACTCTTCATTCATTTTTGTATCCCAATCTGAATGACCTGAAGCTTCTGCAAATGTCTCTAGATCACAAGTCTCTGAAACTTGAGCCAAAAGATAAGAGGCTCGTTGGAACTGTGAATGTATCCAATGTTGATCCAAAGGATCACCGACAAGATCACCAACTGCTTCTCGTGTGGAACAGACCCATCTAGGAAGCGATGGAGTTGGTGTTGGTTCAAGTTCAAAGGACTCATCTAGAGGAAGTTGAGCAGGCGGAGGTGGATTTTCATCCTCAATTCCATCATCTGAAGAATAAACCAGAATAGGAACAAAATAAGGCACAAACGTCGAAGATGTCTTGCCGACCGAAGAAGACACAATCATCAAATTAGGCTCGCAGGCCAAGAGATTTTCATCAAATTTAACATCTCTTCTAATAATAATTTCATTACAATGTGGTTGAAGAATCCTATAACCTTTGAAATCTTCAGAATAACCAACAAATATACACTTTTCACTTTTAGAATGCAATGCTTTCCTTTTCTCATCAAGAATGTGAGCCCAAAATATACTGCCAAATACACGGAAGTGACTTACATCTGGTTTAATTTTATTCAAATCTTATTTGGGTGTTATATTTTTAAGAACCTTTGTGGGAGTGCGATTTACTATGTAATTTTCACAGTTGATGGCTTCCACTCAATAGTTTAGACTTAATCCCTTAGATTGGATCATACAATTAGCCATTTCTTTTAATGTGTGGTTCTTTCTCTTAGCAACACCATTTTGTTGTGGTGTATATGGAACAATGTGTTACATTTGGATGGCCTGTGTAGTGCAATAACTAGTAAAATTATTGTTCAAATAGTCATCCCCATTATCTATTCTTAACCTTTGAATTTGATGTCCAGATTGCTTTTCTACAAGGGCTTTGTAGGCCAAAAACTTGTCAAAAAATTTTCTCTTAAGTTTTCAGAACTAAACCCAAGTACGTCTGGAAAAGTCATCAATGAAATTTAAGAAATAATTGCACCCAAAAAAATAAGGAAAAGAAAGTGGACCACTCAAGTCACTGTGAACAAGCTGCAAAGGACCTGAGTCATGCCAAGAGGCACGTTTGTCAAAATTGTCCTGATGATGTTTTCCAAGAACAAAAATGGCACAAACACCATCTATGCTTGAAACAAGAGGAAGACCAGTCACCATATGTTGATTACATAGTTTCTGCAATGAACGATAGTTTAGATGACCAAACTGCTCATGCCAAAGTTTGCTCAAGTCATCACTATGAGCAACAAAAACTGATGGAAAAGATGATGACCCAAAGTTTTCAAACTTGTACAACTTGGTAATATCATCATCAATTCCAGTTGCAAGAACATGCTTAGGATCTTTTAGATCCTTGATTACAACTTGGTGAGTTGAAAACTCTACAGTTTTACCTTCACTTGAATGAGTGATTTGATATACTGAAAGAAGGTTACAAGAAAGACTTGGAACACATAATACATCATTGAAATGACCATTATCTAGTTGAACTGTTCTAGATCCTACAACACTAAGAGATCTATCATCACTGACAAATATTTTCTTGGTGTTACATTCATTTAGAGTAGAAAATATGTCTTTATCCTTATCCATATGATAAGATGCTCCAGAATCAATAAGTCACTCATCATAAAAAGAAGTAGAAGTTGCACTGAAGGAGAAACCATAAGCATAAAGTGCATGTCCATGAAAAGAAGAAGAAGAAGTAGAATCAATATTGATGCTGTGCTTTTTCATCGCTGCTTCTAAAGCTTCCATCTTCTTGAAACGTTTGGACTCATCATGACCATGTTTATCACAAAAGTTGCAATGTATGTAAGTCTTCTTATTTTTATATTTTTCTCCTTTGTCACCATTAGGAGTTGAAGTTGTCTGAGTGGGTTTGGGACCCTTATGTTTCTTGTTGTTGTGGTGAGGATGTTGCTTCTTGGGATTATTGGGTTTATCTTTTTGCTGGGCGACTAAGGCTTTGTTGGAGGTACCTACAGTGTTGATCACTCAAAGTTGTACAAGATTATCTTGCTATCTAATCAAAGCATCACAAAAGGACTCAAGAGTGGATTTTTGATCAGATTTCCCTAGAGCCTCTCTTATGACATAAAAGGTAGATACAAACACAGGATATGCACTGCCTAGTTTAGAAAGAACAATATAGATGCAACGTTCTTCCTCCAACTTTATCTCATATTCTTCACATAAAATTCTGGGTGTTTTAAACTTAGATAGATAGTCTTCAATGCAAGAAAAATCATTTGGACTTAAAGTTAACATTTTATTTTCTAACTGATGTGCTCGAATAATATTGTTTTTACCAAACACATATTCAATCTTTTCCCAAGCTTCATTGGGGTCATGAATTTCTTTAAGGTGGAACCTTAAATCATGAGATATGGACGTTTTGATTATTCCACGGGTTTCTTCACTCCTATTAACCCATTTGACTTTCTTATCAACATTAGTGGGTTATTTTTCATTTCCCAAGGTAATCAGGTACACGCCTTTACTTCTTAATAAATCCTACATATGGGATTTCCATTGGAAGTAGTTGGTGTTGGTAAGCAAAAGATTACTGGAAGAATCCATATTATATATGTAGATAATATGGATTTAAAAACTGAAGCAGATGATCTTGATGGAAAGATCTCGAAAAATTAGGCAGTTTTAAAAAAAATGGGCATTGAAAACAAACCTTGGATGTGAAGGTTATGCCCTTTAAAAAATGCATAAACGCTAACCAAAGTACCATGTGGTAGTGTAAGTTGCTTTATGAAGTGACCCACTTTTATAAAAAGAAGCAGGGATCACTTTTACAATGAAGTTACTTTATAAAAGAAAGCTTCATGCAAAATAAATAACTCTAAAATAAAATATTAATGCTACCTATAATGATTCACTTTTATACTTGAAGTGAAATACACTTTACAATGAAGCATGAACTTTTTCAAACAAAGTAACAAAAAGAGAGACTTGAACTCAAGACTTCTTACTTAATAAAGCCACTTTTAACCAAGTGGGATATCAAAACATATTGTATTTTTTAGCAGGGGGATTGTTGTTGTTGTTATTATTGTTGCTGAATACAACCTTGGAGAACGTGCTCATAAAAACTCTTTTCAAACAAGAAAAAAATTCCACTTCTCGATGACAACAAGGGTTAGATCTCGGTTAGCTTACCTGGAAAATGCACATTTTCCTATTTGTTTATGATTTTCCGAGATCGCACAAGGCACGAGGAAAATAACATATGCAAATATCAAAGAGTAGAAACCCATAAACAAACAATATAAAACCGAAATAATACTTTGCAAAAAATTAAAATGGGCCTATTCAGGCCTTATACCTCCAGATCTAGCTGAAATGACTGTATATTGGGAAAACATAAACCTTTTCGAGTGAAATGAAAATCATTCCTAAATGAAACGAGTGCTCCAGATGAAATGAAACAATCCTCTTAGCCCATAAATGTACATAAATGGCAGAAAACAGAGATGAGTCAACTCGGCTTCACGATCTCAATCTACAACATGAGCAGTTCTTCAAACAGTCTCCGATACCATGTTTGACAACACAGGTATTCCAATAGAGGATGAACACCTTCAGTAACCACTCACACAAATAGATCAAAGATCAACACACTGATGTTTTGATGTGGTAAAACCCCTACGGGGAAACATCCATAGCCCCAGCCAACGTGACCAATTAGAGTAGTTTATTAATGCAAAATAAAAAGATTATCGAGAGATTTACAAGAGAGTTTCTCATAATCAATCATAGAAAAATGACCCTCCATGCTCTTTAAATAGATATCATGGACCATTTGGGTGTTAATCCATAGATCAATGGTCGTTAAGATCGAGGAGAATATGAACATTCAGATCACTCTATGTCGGGAACATATCTTGACCATCGGATTTCCTAACTACAAATCCATACTAATGTATACTAAAGAAACACACTAAGAAACACACTATTACCTAAATATGCATTAGACCAAGTAGATCTTAACTAAGTCCTAAGTGTCTAAATATCCTAACTTCTTCACCCTCCCTTTCTTCACCAATCTCTTCACCCTCTAAAAATGGATTATTTTCATGGGGAGCTTTCGAAACCCAAATTGGAATCTCATCCATAGTTTCTTAATATGATTACTTCCCATGCAATCTGGTGAAATCCCCAAGTGGGGTCTCATATCCCTTATTTGAAGTTGTATTTTCTATTTCCCTTTGCTCTTTTGTTGGTGACTCAAATTTGCACGCTGCGTTGTTATTTTGAGAATATTCATCATCTAAATCTTATTTTTCCGCATCCTAAGTTTCCAAAGCTTCAAATATATTATTGGAGGGAATAGATGGGAGAGCCTAAGTCTTGTTTTCAGGTTGAATGTCCCTAGGATGCTCTTTCTTATGATTTCTTGAAACTTACTTCAAACCTTGATCAACATTATGCTAAGGAGTTGGAGTCATCTTAGAAGATGGTTGAGATACTTGGGGTTTAGGGAATATTTTGGAAAATTATCCATAATCATGGAAGAAATTACATTTCAAAGGAACCTTATCATAATCAAGGGCCTAAAGGTGACTCCAACCTTCCATATTGAAATGAATTTCCTTCAACAACCCCTTTTCAAAATCCATTTCTACACATATTATGGGAGATGTGAAAATATTATCCTTAGCCTTAGAATGAGTTATATAATGGCTAAAATTATCTCTAATGGCTTTGAAATTGTCTTCTCCCCCCCAAAAATGGTGGGGGGTGTGGCACTCTTATCCATATAGGGGTAGTAGAGATCTCCATGTCTAGGATGAAGTCAAAAGTCTAGTGGGAAAGAAACATTCCCATTGATACTATGAAGTAGGGACCAGATTTGAAGATAAGGTCTTGAGCTTCTTTGGATTCAAATACAAATACTTAAAAACCTTTTCCACAATAAAACATAAAAAAAATATTTTGATCAACCTAATTCTTAGAATTCAGTCTAGGACATATCTAGGACTTGGCCAAAGGCCTATAAACTTACCTACTAAACCTTCCTCCTTCAAAATAATAGAGTTTTCTTTTTCCAAAGAGTGCTCCAAGTCTAGACTAGGGATGTAGTCTACCCTTTTGGAAAATATACATTTCTCACCAGCTGAGAGGGAAGGTCCACCCATGGAAAAAATGAACAACTGACACCAATCAATGTGCATGAAAAGAGGAATCCCCCACAATGTGAAAAGGGCATAGACCAGATGACATCAACACATAGTGTGACAAGAGTTTTGTTGAGAGAGTCGACACAAAGAGGGTTGGATCATGAAGGACTGTAATTCAATATCTTGAATAGGTTGAGAAGGACTTCTATATAGAGATCATGTTAAGGAGAAGAGAGAACAGAGGCTATTGCAAGTGGGTTTTAGTTGAGTGAATCCATAGTGAAGAGTTGTGTCATACGAAGCTTTCCATATAATACTTTCCTACGTTCATGCGGGAGCTAGTGGAGACAAGGGTCGTATCACACTCCACTCTAGATCGGAAGAGTGGAGTGTGATNATCATGTTAAGGAGAAGAGAGAACAGAGGCTATTGCAAGTGGGTTTTAGTTGAGTGAATCCATAGTGAAGAGTTGTGTCATACGAAGCTTTCCATATAATACTTTCCTACGTTCATGCGGGAGCTAGTGGAGACAAGAATGTATACGTGAGCGCACTTAAGGACAAATGTGTACATCTCAAAAAGCATGCAAATCTGGGCCATACAACAGATCATACTTTGTCAGGTTTGTCTGTAGTTGTATTTCTCTTAGTGGGCCATTATCCATGTTACGGGAGCCCCGATTTTAGCATAATAAAATCATTCTTGGCAGTGGTTTTCACTCCAGGGTTTTTCTAGGGGTATCTACCCAAAAATATTGGTGTTTATGTGTGCATGATTTGGTTTCGAGTATTTGCTTCTGCTATATTTATTGAGTTGAATATTTCAACAATGTATTTTTTTTTTGTGAGCTGCTAATCTGATTTGTAGCAAGGAGTCATTGATCACAAGTTATTAGAGTCATTGATCTCCCAAATATTTAATGGTGCCAATTTATTGATATCAAATGGGCATAATTAATTTTAGAGAACAAAGTAATTGTGTGTTATCAGAGCTTCTATGCTCCAAAAGATCTAGTGGCTATCATATGTGACGATCAAATAATGCTAATGCATTTTTTAAAGTAAAATGTTCAACGTATATCATATATTTTGTTCTTCAAAATATCCAATGGTGGATATTTAAAGTGATTTGAAAATCATAATGCATTTCAGAAGGAAATGTGATTGATTGATAATGAGGGGGGTTTCCTTCGAAATCATTCTCATGATAACACATGCATAAGGTAAAATTTTCAAAGCATTTAACAATGGTGTTGAATACCACCTTTAGAGCTATGAAACAATTTCTGACTACTATTGGTTTTGTGTAAAATAAAAACTTCTCACTTGAATTTTTCATTTATTTCTAACCATTAATTAAATTAATGATCATGCAAATTTCAAGGTGTACTTTCTAATTAATGCAATATTTATTGTATGTTGTAGGTATGGTTGGTATATTTCTATTGATTTTTAATCATAGAAAAAGGTTAGTCGACCTTCCTTCTTCATCATTTTTACTCCAAAGAGCTAAGACAAGCTTGGGAAGAAACAAATTCAAGTACATTCAAATTTCACTTAAACATGTGAGTATGCCAACTAATTGTTTTCCTTTATTCTATAAGTTAGCCTAAATTCTTGAAAGTACATGGATCTGAGGAAACAAACTTTATTTGTTAGTTCATTTGTGAAATCTTCATTAGAACCATAAAATATGATTAACCTTGAAAACAATGTTTTTGATACATGCATATCAGTAGGACTATTAGGGAAAGTGCATGAGTTTTCTAGAGACCTTTTTCACGCTAGTTCTAATTAGTTTTCATCTTGGCCAAAGTTAGTTATCTCAATTCGTGGTTCCCTCCACTTTCCATTCTCCTAACCTCATAGATGCATGTGCAAACTCATACAACCCTTTGAATCATACTCTGGTTTATGGAGATAGATCTAGAGAAATATTCTCTCTGTCATGGTAGGATAATATTGACAATGCTTCGCTTTCTTTTAAGTGAATTCCCTATTAATGAAGATGAGTTGGCCACCAAATTGAATAGTTTCTCTTCCAATGAAAAACAATATGTCATTCGATGTTATCTACATAACTACATTCCAATTCCTAATTTAACCTTCCCTCTGCACGCTTCAACATTTTTCAAGTTTCCACATGAAATCACATCCATGATTTCTTAAGCTTTAGGAAATGTTGATGATTTGTTGGTTGATGAAGTTGTAATTGGTATAATGAATGAAATTTCCTCTCCCTATGGTTTACCTCCAATCAGGTACTAATGTGCATAATTTCTGACAAACACAATTCCTGAATAGTTATGTGGATTTCATGATATTAAAATGTGTAAGTACCAACCATACTTATTTTATTTATAGTTGTGTTTTCAATGTGAGTAGTTTGAACATTTGATTTTGAATAAGCTTGATAATGTCATGTCCCCATTTTTGGGTTTCCACGTTTTGTAGTAGAAAGGACTTATGTGGCTTGTCAATGAATAGAAAGGGAGTCAAAGGGGGTCATTTAATGTCATTTAGTTATGGGAGGTTACGTGTTTAAAGTGACATTAAATAATTAACCAATCAAGCATTAAAAATGTATTTTTAATTTATAATTAATAATTGAAGGAGAAATAAGGATTATATTTGATTTAGTCAAAAGAGGAAAATTATATAAGAGTTGATTTAGTCCAAAAGGGGAAGTTCTAGAAGGCATGGAGGAAGGATCTAGAAGGGGTTGGAAAAGTATAAAAGAAGGGTAACCCCTCACTTATCATTATGATTATGATTGGATATCTTATTGGAGTGCTCTTGTAGCCAACATTTTCGTTGGGGTTTTGGGAAAAACCCTTCCACTATTGGTTTAGTTTTGGTGGTGCAATATCCACCCTAGCTAGACAAGGAGGAGGATCAATCCAAGATCTTCATTGGAAATTCATCTTGGATTTTTTTTTTTCCAGTTTTGGATTGTAGTGATGTTCTTGGAGAGGTTGTGGCACTTGGAGGGTTGGATCTCATATGTTGAGGGGGCCAAGACATGATTCTAGGGTTTTGGATTGTATTGTGTTTTTTCCGTTGATGTATTGCAACTACTATAACATCCATTAGATTGTTGTATTCCATGATTCTCTTCTATTCCAAGTGTATCTAGGATGCTTGCAATATGTTTGAAGGAATGTATTTAGTAGAATGAATGCAAAATATTTGTGGAAAAATAACATAATTGCATAGAAATTCATAAAATATCTACTTATATATATTGGGGATATTACAGTAGTATCAGAGTTGGTGATCTTTCCAGCCTGTGATTGCATCATAGCACTTTCCTTGGCTAGAGAAGGAAAAACAATTTGGGGTCTTTTTGCAGAACGTTTTTTGGAAAAAAATGGGGGGCCATGCACTTCAGGATCATATATGAAACTTCCATAGAATGATTTGCCAAAAATGATTGGGTATTTGAATTCCTCTCAGAATAATACCCAATTAAAAAATAATCAGCTAAAATGGAGTCCCTGAACTAAAATTATCATCATTTTAATTTCGGCATTTTTTCAGGGTTTTTCTGGAAAAAAGTCGCTCAATTTATAGTGAAGGGAAACAGTGGGAAGGAAATAAGATTGTGTGCATACAGTGGATACTAAAAGATGAAGACAAAACATGAATCCATAGCAAAATATAAGAAGAAACTACAACCATTGTTAAGGTATCCTGAATTTTGGGAATATTGTAGTAAGTGCATAGCTTACTGTGATGAGTATGAGAAGTTCAGTGAGGATGCTATGCCATTAGGAGATTATATAGACATCAAGACTGGGAATTGGCCTATAATTCAAACCAAGGATTCCTTGGAAACAATAGGGAAAAAAGTGAACGAAGACAAGCTGGAAGAACAGGTAGAAGAACGTGCATCCATCCATATTGAGGATGTAGGCAGGAAGGAGGATCAAACAACAACCTATGATACATCATCAAAAATATATGATAAGGCTGATGACATTGTTGTATTAGATGGGTATACCTCTGATGAATCATCATCAAAAAAATATGAAACACCTTATGATGTCTTGTTCCAATTAGTCAATGTTGGCGATCCAACATACCTCACTATGTATGACGACTCTCGATTGATGAGGATTCAACATCATATCTTAGTTATGATGTTGTTGATGATGATGATGATGTGATTGTACCTCGACAAAGTTTGAAGAACCAATTATTGGTCAAGGAGGAGCATATTGTGAAAGTGTTGAAAAGGGTATATGGTACTCATAAGTTTATTGAAGATCTAATGTGGAAGGTTCATACAGAGGAGAGACAAAAGGGAGTGGAAGATGAGATCACTAGTTCTCAATTACACATCATCAAAGAAGCACTAGATCAGATGAAAACTGATTACTCGCAGTTGTTTAGGGATAGGGACCTTGCTCTTAAGTTCGTTGAAGACAAGGAAAGGGAGATTGAGGAGATTTTTTACCAGCTAAGCATGGCACACTCTTCATCATTGATAGCAGAAGAGAGTCCACCATCTTTAGCAATAGTGACACATGAGGGTATGAGTGACACTCATGATATGAAAGAGGAGCCCCTTGTGATGATTCCACACGAGGAACATTCAAAGTTGCAGGTGTTTGAGGAGAGTTTTGACACAAATGGTTTTGATCATGCATCTATTTTGCATTGCAGGGAGCATCAATTGTTTCTTTAGGCTCAAGGCTTAGCTACAGAGATAGTAGTTGAGAAAATTCCTTGTGGACCAGCTAACAAGGATGTGTATGCACTAGTTGATTGGGGAACAAAATATAGGGTGGTTGTGGATACATCACTATGGGATCCAGGTTTAGTTGATATTAGTAGAGTGATTGATTCAGAGGAACATATGGGATACATGATGGTACATAATGATACAGTGGTGTGCAAGAGTATACACCAGTATACAACAATGTACACTGGTGCACAGTGGGATTTTGGGACATTTCCCCAAGAATACCTACAGACAGAGATTTCAGACATATCAATGGGTTTGGTCCACCCAAGATCGATGAGTGGATGGATGAGCCTCATAGAGAGGTATATCCCTCAGAGATTGATTTTTGATTGGGATGTCACCAGAGTAGAGACAAAGAGCATGATACTTGTAGGGTTTCTCTTATATTCTACCTTGAGTTCTTGGTCACACCATTTGGGTTGATGGAGGATCATATGAGACTGTTAGGTGAGACATGGGGCATGAGGGAGAGCATACTTAGGCATGGGACATAGTACTCTCCCAATATTGATCTCCGATCAGGTTATCTTATGGATAGGGAGAGATATGTACAAGATGTACAGAAACATTGAGAGGAGATCATTGACACTTTCCGATCTTTCAGACAGTGGCACTGGCACCTAGTGTTGTTTGTTGATGCCAACAATATATTTGGTAAGACATGGAGGACTCACATGAGTCAAATGAGTGATGCAGGAAGGATTATGGCCATGTAAAAGTTCTTTTGTTTGGACTATGTGGTCGGAGCTCAGAAGGAGATCCATATTGTATTGGATCAATTCTTAGAGATATCAGTCGATAGAGTGGTGGATGGCTACGGAGATCACACACATGTATTTTTTGAGCTCATGCTTAGGGAGATGATCATAATGGTTATGTGTGAATCACCTTTGGTAGGTAATTCTGAGTACTCACATGAGTATGAGGCACCTCATATAACAGGACTCCATAGAGCACTTGGGTACATTGATGATGATCATGATAGTCGATTACCCAGAGGATGCTCGATAGGAGACAAACAGATTAGGAGGAACATAGTTGAATCCTATTACTTGGTTTCCACCATATGATGGCATACCAAAGACTTGGCTCATTTTGATTCTGACGGTTACTAGTGTTGGCACAACAACAACTAGCAGGTATTGGAAGTGACAAACTCCCAATTCGGTGGTGAGATTTGAGAATTCATTTGAGTGACAAATTGATTCAGATGATGGTCGACAGAGTAGTGACAGGGATTGGTCTTCTTTATTTTTTGGATTTAAGTAGAGAGGAGGTCGAGGCTTACTCTATTTGGCAGGACCAACTCGAGACTAGCCATGGATTTGCAGACTTAGACTTCACCGAGACACATTCATAGGGGAGGATTCATGATGGTAGTCTCAGTCCCTTTAGGGAGATTAAATTGGGGCTCCAGGAGAGGAGGATGCAGACTAAGAGAATTGGTCCGATGGAGATGATCAGAGTGGTATAGTTTCAACATGGTGGTACCTTTTCGAGATTAGTTTGGGACCCTGGGATTACAATGCTTGATAATTCAACTACTATTAGAGATGTGAGCATTTGATTTTACTTTATAAAGTTTAATTTTGGGAGGCTTAGGAGTGGTTTCTTGGAGGAGTGGTCTTCTAAGGAGTTGACCACATTTATGCAACTTATAATTTCTTGGCTTATCAGTGGCAGTCATGTGGATTCTTGTATTGACTCCTTACATATCGGTGTTATAAGTAGAGGGTTCTTCATGTCTTACATAATAGTGTGGGATCCTGGTGACTTTACCATCTATGGGGTTCTTATGTTAACCCAGATGGACTTTGCGAACGATATGTTGGGAGACTGTCTGGATGATACTTGGATGATTGAAGTAGATAGGAGGTGCTGGAATTTTCCCTTTGATACTTGGAGACAAGGTGTATTGGGTGTCCTATCAGTTGATGACCATGTAGACTTCTCTATGATGTCTAATTTTAGAGTTGGGATACATTGGATGGGTGTGATCCTTGATAGTGGATGCGATCCTTTGAGACATTACAATTTGTGGATGCATAGTGGGCATGATGGTTGGATGAATATGATTAGAGTGGTGCAACATCAACATGGTGGTTATTTTCTGAGGATAGATTGGGACCCCAAGATTTCAGAAGGCGACATTGTGGTAACTCACATGGAGGCGAGAGCCAATTTTTCCTTCATGAGATTGGTTCTCTAGAAGATATGTTCCTTGGTGGGTTGATTGAGTTGTTGCAGCACTGAGTGGCCTTAATTATGGGTATATTTTAGGAGAGCTCAAATGTCATTACGTTACCATACCATGTCTTGAGTAGAGTATGTTTCACCTCTTACAGGGTGGTTGGGGGTCCTGGTATCATTTTCAGTTTCAGTTTGGATCAGTTAATGGAGCACCAGGTCAGGATTGCATTGCTTAAAGACAAGCAATATTTGGGAAGGGAGGATTTGTCATGTCCCCATTTTTGGGTTTCCCCATTTTTTAGTATAAAGAATTTATGTGGCTTTTCAATGAAGAAAAAGGGAGTCAAAGGGGGTCATTTAATGTCATTTAGTTATGGGAGGTTATGTATTTAAAGTGACATCAAATAATTAACCACTTAAGCATTAAAAATGTATTTTTAATTTTTAATTGATAATTGAAGGAGAAATAAGGATTATATTTGATTTAGTCAAAAGGGGAAAATTCTAAAAGAGTTGATTTAGTCTAAAATGGGAAGTTCTAGAAGGCATGGAGGAAGGATCTAGAAGGGGTTGGAAAAGTATGAAATAAGGGTAACCCCTCACTTATTATTATGATTATCATTGGATATCTTATTGGAGTGCTCTTGTAGCCAGTGTTTTTGTTGGGGGTTTGGGAAAAACCCTTCCACTATTGGTTTGGTTTCGATGGTGCAATATCCACCCTAGCTAGATAAGGAGGAGGATATATCCAAGATCTTCATTGGAGATTTATCTTGGATTTGTTTTAAGTTTTGGATTGTAGTGACCTTCTTGGAGAGGTTGTGGCACTTGGAGGGTTGGATATCATATGTTGAGGGGGCCATGACATGATTCTAGGTTTTTTGATTGTATTGTGTGTTTTCCATTGATGTATTGTAGCTGCTATAGTAGTCATTCGATTGTTGTATTCAATATCCATTCATAATAAAATATTCCATGATTCTCTTCTATTCCAAGTGTATCTTGGATTCTTGCAATATGTTTCACGGAATGTATTTAGTAGAACGAATGGAAAATATTTGTGGAAAAATAACATAATTGCATAGAAATTCATAAAATATCTGCCTATATATATTGGAGATATTACAGATAAGGATGGTTATCCACTTTTAGTGGTTGAATGGAACTTAATTGTGATGCAGAATGAATAGAAAGAAGGGTTTAGTCATTTTTCTAATAGGTTTCTCTTTCATGCTCACACCATATTTCAAGGCAAGTCACCCCCTAGGATTCCCTTTAAATTCTATAACATCCTTCAACTAAGTCTAGAGTCTAAAGTCAAGGACTTGTATATTTACCAAGATTGCACGGTTATCCGAATCTATAGTTGTGAACTTTAGCCTCACCTTTTACCATTTTACATTTTGTCAAGATATTTTTCTCTAGAATATCTCAAAAAGAGAATGGGTTTTGACCATATCCAATTTTCCTCATAAAATAAGAAGTCCTCCTTTTCTTTACCTACTCAAGTATTTTCATTTATTGTTAAAAGCAAGTTTTCATTTGATATTGTAAATAGAATGATCATTTTCTTTATTTTCAAGTTATGGGATGTTTTTCATTATGATTCCTACCATATTATATCAAAGAAAAGATTTGATTTAATTTATTTAGCCTATATTCATCATAATGAAACTATTGTTGAAATAATGGATAACAAATATACATGGGAGGAGATATAATATTTTATGTAGATGTAGGTTCTGCAATCCATCTTAAAGAGTTGAGCTATGAATGAAGAAAAACCCAAAGTGTCCACTGGCATGATTTCTAGCAATGTTGATTTTTAGTGCAACAAGATAGATGTGGGATAGGTGTTAAGTGGAGTTGAATAGGTATTTGAATCTATAGCTACCTTGGTAGTCAAAATCTTAAACAAGTAGTTAGAAATTTTAAGTAAAAGGAAAATAATTGAAGGATCAAGCAAGCTTGAGTCCATGGATACAAGAGAGTTATATCCCAAAAAGGGGAAAATGAAGAATCAAACCACACAAATGATCAAATTTACTCTAGGAGTTTCATTTGATGAGTTAGATGCATTTTTTCAAGAAGGTATTGTTACCCCCTAGCCTAGGGGTAACTAAGGAGATCATGTCTCGAGGCCCACAGGTTGTAGACATGGAATGCCAAGAGCTAGATGGAAAAATCATAGCCCTGGAGGGTCCCTTTTTTCATTGATGCATCCTACACATCGCCAACAACAACATTGACCACACTAGCCTGGTCTTAGAAGGCAATGGGTCTTGCTCCATGATTTAACGAGTCTAGGTATCATGGTATGTATCACACCTATATTTGAAGCACTTGAATATGTTGTATTGAATCTTTCTTGATTTCAAAACATTTGCTTGGAATTTATGCTCTTTTCCTTGTATAAACCTGGAAGGGTGACATGGTGCCCTAGGAAGTTGGTTCCCCTTAGGATAGGTTGTATTGATGGGCACAAATGAACACATTTTCAACTGTGAGGTAAGCCTAGTCAGAAGTTGTCTATTTAACCTAAGCCATTTGGGATGACTCACCCTAATGGGTTTTACGGCTCTGTTAGCCGATACTGGGATCTGACTCTAAACTACAAAATTAAATAACTAACTAATTAACTACTATATATATATATATA
>ML780965.1:843992-862225 GCA_009831015.1 Picea engelmannii
AAAATATACAAATATACAAACTGCAAGATTTAATGAAAACCTTGAAAAGCTAAGTTTATACAAGAGAACTAAATCTCTTGCAAAATATAAATAAAACTAATATTTATTACTAATTTACTTTTATTAAAACAAATGGAAATGAGAAGAGTGAAATAAAATGACAAGTTTTTATCTTAAATAAACAAAGTATTTAAGCTTTAAGATAAATCTGCTCTCACAAAGAAAAATACAAATCAAAATAAAATCACTAACCTACAATTGGTCAGTGTTTGAACAATAAAATGTGAATGCTCCTTCCTGCGTCAAACTTCTCTTGTAACCTGCCTGATAAGAAAAATATATAGTGAACGATTGTATAGTGGAAATGTCAAGGGAAAGTCACTTCACTTCGACGGTTCTGATTTCTTACATAATACAGAAAGGATAATTCATCTGTTGCTAATCCCATGTGAGGGTGTGAATGATCATCATATCTAGAAATAAATTTCTTGTTAAATGAATAGATCTATTTGAGCTCATAAAACATGAATAAATTCAATACATTTCGAGACTTGCATCAAACTATTGTAAACGCAAGAAACTATATGACTTTGGTTCAAGGACTACTTGAGATTGAAAAAATTAATTTATAGATAACAATATTTAAATCATGTAATGGTATAATAGACTAAATCTAGTTTAAACCAATACATAATCAATCAATTTGAAAATATAGACCATAATTCCAAGATATTATAATGAAAAACAAATTCCTTAACTCACAAGTCGAAAGCCTTAGCTAAGCATGGTTATATATTCCTCAATAAAACTTTTTGTAGTCCATATTCCCAAAAAATTCACCATGTCCTTTATCAAAGTAGACAAGAGAATTTAAACATGAAAATTGATCCATTCCTCATATCCATAGGATAGGGGTGAATCTAAAAAAATAAGGAATTTTAAAACTACCTCCTAATCTGAGTTCATACAACAATGTTTATAACAACTTAATCAAAAGTTTGTTATCATAATTGTCCAAAAATATATTCAGAATTTGAAAATATATCCAACTTCTCCAACAAAGTACTTCATAATCCTCCATAAGGCAAGCCACGAACAAATGATCTTGTAACTCCTTTTTGAAATCTGAAAATAAAAATAAAAACTAATTAAAATCATATTAACTAATTTGACACAAGCTACAAAATCCTTGATTCTGTACCTAGTCTAAAAATAACCAAAAGACTAAATCTTAATAAAACAAATTCAACTAAAACAAAGATTTATTTACCAAATAAAAACAATAATGCAACAACTAATATTTAATATACTCAAATAAAAAAAAACAAAGATCTATTTACCCAAATTAACCGTTTGAAAAAGAAGACTCATGCAATTCAGATCCCATAACAACATTGATATTTGTCAATTTTCTTATAATAATATTTCCAGATCTCCTGGGTTTCCTTTTTTCTAGGGAAATACCTTTATCAAATCTCATCTTTTGATTTCCTCTTTTGAGCTCTCTATTCTGTCTCATAACTTGATTAAGATGCATTTGCAAGTAGGGGACGTCAACATAGTACCTATGAGCCCATGATTGGAAGGCATTACAATTCCCAGGATCTAAATATGTTTTAGGATGTTGGTTATTCCTATCAGAGGGTTTCTTCTGTTAAGAAATTACTCTTCAGGGTAGGTCCAATACCTAACAGGCTTTCAAATCCATGGAGAGAAAAGGGGGAAAGTATTTCCTCAACCAAAACAGATTTTCTAAGAAAATGCTCTTTAGAAAATGGTGCATATCTCTAAAATATCTTTGTTTCTGAAGAAAATTCTCTCGTGGATAGTAAATGACCCCATTGTGGACATGGGTTTTTAACGATTTTGTCAAATGATTCACTGTTTTCTTAGAATCCATCCCGCAAAATCATATCTCAATTTTGGCACGGGTTTGAATTATGTTATGCTATTGGTTGAATAAAACCTGTAGGGATGTTTAGCTCTACTTTCACCTTTACTACATGATCCATAAGCTCAATAGAGGAAAACAAGAAGACAATGAAACATTTCTCATGAAGGGGAAAATATCGTAATAGCCCAAGAATAGCGATGGGGACCGAATGATCATACCTAGTGATAAGCACACCTTTGAGGATTTGTGGATGTTCCACCATTATCTCCCACTCTAAAACCTGATTGTTTCTTGTAAACCTTAGTACAGGGAGGTTCATAACCCAGAAAATGATGAAACCCTCGCAGTCTATCATGAACTACCGACTTGATTTCAAGGAAACTAACACACATAGGATGATGATTCATGTGGTAGTGGAGAGGTCAGACTAGGGTAGGTGGTCATCACTGATCATTAAGTCGTGATATGACAAAGGTACATGCTAAAGGGTTATTTCTAGAGTGCATCGAGAGCTAAGGTTTAATTGGACCCTATGTCCCTTGGTTTTTGAATATATTTAAACAAGGTTGCAACCTATATTTGGAATCCGACCCATAATTTTGTTTACATGAGACCCATTCTAAAATCGAGCTTAGTTCCTAGTGAGGGAATCATACATAGTTAATTAACATATTTCATAGATCTTCAATTAGGAATGTAATTCAAGGAGACCTCCATATAAACGTAGATTATCCTAAAGTAAACAATAATCCTTAATCCATGTAAAATAATGATGTCACAAGAGTTTGTTCAATGTTTGCACGAAACATAAAAGGTTCAATTTCATGCTTTATAGTCATGAAATTGAAAAGAGAAAACAATCAACAAATCACAGCAATATGTTCATAAAATGATAAAAATTAAAACAAAACTGATCGAAACTATACAATCCCACCTTCGTGGAAGGAATGTCAATCAATATGACACATAAAATTATATTGGGTAGTGAGCATATAAAATTTTGTATTTCAAATGAAAATGAAGAAACAAAATGCTAGCCAATAGGTTGCTACTGGGAGTTTCCTTGAAGGGTCATCATTCATTTCCACCATACTTACCACTTTCTATCTTTATTTCTTCCACCTCCCCATCTTTTAGAAATTGGGATGAATTAAACCAAGACGGGTTGTGCCTTGCCTCATGAGAAGAAGGGGATAAAGGCCCAGAGAGTAAAAGTAGCTAGTAAAAGTTAAAAGCCAATTATGAACCTTTGAGATGTTTTTCCCAGGGATCCCTGAGATATCAGTGGAAGACTTCTTAGTAAGAAAAGGGGAACCAAAAAAGATAAATTAAAATACTCAAGGTATTAGTTGGTGGATAGGAGGTCTCATCATGAGCCAACCTATCATGATCATAAACATGTAGCGGTATGACATTACAATTATTTGGTCACCAAGCGAGGGTAGTGGATCTTGGTTTCATATATAAGGGAAGGGGGTTCTCATCACGAGCCAACCTTCTCATTTCCATGAAGTGTTTTTGAATGACACTGTCACACCTGGTCATCAAGCCATGAAAGTGGTCTTCAACTAGTTTCTTAAATCATAAAAAGAGAAAAGCTAAACAGATGAAAATGGCAATAAATGGGCTTGGAAACAATTGCATTAATGACAAGGTGTATCTCAGCCTCCACAAAGGCTCCCATAGGTAAGACTCTACAATCCATAGAATCAAATGAACCCCATGCCCAAAGGTCTACCCCACGTCATCGCATACACACATGACTAGGATTGGTTCCACCTAGGAAACACATTATAATTAGGGGGTATTGACCCAATAAGACATCTTGAGACCCTCTCCAAACCTAAATTTGGCAAGTTTTATAACGTCTTTGAGAATTTTTTTGGGTTATGGGGGTTTGATGCACGTGTTTGGGTAATTTGACTATTATATGTGATTTACATGTCATGATACTTATGACTTATGGACCCCTGTAGGGCATACCTTTTGTTTTTGTAGGAATTTTACCGATGGATAGGAATTCATGAGGAGATGAATAGTTTCGATCTTCATGAGGGCCTAAAGCCCAAATATGGATGTTGAGACCCCAAGAAAGGGGCATGACGAATATTTTTGACTTGTACCATGAAGAAGGAAGTCGTTGCCTTTGGAGGAACTCTAGCATGCCTTATAAGGATGATTCATGCCTTCATTCACTTGGACGATGGCCTTAGGAGGCCTAGAGACCATCCACCTAGCCCATGAAATCATCTTATAGGGGATAGGGTTCCATGTAGTGATGTTCCAATGAAAGAAGGAAATTTGCACAATGTTCTAGTAGAAGGTGGTGTGATTAATCCCTAGGAGGGCCAACGTTTAATCATTACAGGCATGTTGTCCATCATGAGAGCTTAATGTCACCCTAGAAAGAGCATGACATCACCCTACTGGAGTTTTATTGTTGCATTTTTGAAAAATTTAATTTTTGTAGTGAATGTTCAGGGTTGGCCTTGAGTTTTTGACCTAAAATTAGTTAAAGGTCAAATTGTTGTATAAATAAACATAAAACACTTTCATTTTGGATCATAATTCTCATTGTTGCAGACAAGAAGAGTAAAATTTTCACCCTCTTAAGGAGTACTTGGCCGATTTAGTGAGGCACATATATCTTGAAGAGTACTTGGATGATTTAGTGAGGTACATCTCTCTTGGATACTTGTTTTGGAAACTTGGATCAAATTTATGAAGTGTTAGGGCAATCTAGTGTTGTTTTTCATGATTATTCTTGGTGTAAGTAAATTTTACTTTTCTCATTTATTTGAATGGTTAATGTATGGTTTACTTTCTCATATGAGATTATGAAATTGCATGCCTAATTAATGCTAGAAGTAAATAACTTAAGGTGTTATTTCTTTGCTTTCTCATTTTCCAAGATTTACCAAGTTGATCTACAAATTTGTCAAACCTCTAAATCCCTAAAGTGCTATCACTTTGGAGGTATCAATCAAGTTGTTGTTCCACAATAATTTAATCCTAAGAAGCCTAAGAAAGAAGGAGGCACTAGGGCCTATAAGATCCTACACCCTATCCACCTTTCTTCTTAAGGATTAGAAAATAGGAGGACTTAAGTTATTACTCCCCCTAACCATCTTTTCCCTTCTTAGGTATGCAATATCATTCTGTTGTCAGCCCTAAAGAGAGCCACCATCCTTGACTCCATTACCCTCTTGAAGGCACTAGTTTTCAGATCCCATCTCCTTGACAAAATTGTCAACCTTCAAACTTAAAATTCCACTTGCTATCTTGCTAACCTAACCTACTAAACTAGCCTGGAAATACTAACTTTTAACCTGTTGTTGTTATAATCACTGCTATAGCCATATTAAAGCATCAATTTTTCTGTAAAATCTACATTTGATGCTAGCTAAACACTTTTAAAGTTTCTTATGACATTTTATTATCATTCTTCCTAGTAAATGTTATCTTTTCATTGTCTTTTCAAGCAATTTTGAGGCATATTTATTACATCTATTACAAGATACCTCTTGATGTTGTAAACTTTCATTTTTCTGCAATTCTATATCAACTAGCATATATTTCATTGGTTTATTGTTTTATCGAAGCATTACTATCATTTTTGTACTTGAAACTACCATATATATTTGCTATATTGTTGTCTTGTTAAGGGTAGGTATACTTCACTTATGCACTTGCTTCATTTCTTAAGACAAAGACCCAACAATACCACTTGACTTGAGTGACCAGTAAGAGGGGGGGACAATCTTTCATCTTTGCTTCATTTCACCATCCCTTTAGGTCACTAGCGACGTCTACCTTGGGGTAATTTTATCTTACTCCTAAAAAGAAAGGGGTTTCCTATTAAGGTAATAGTGATAGGTCACCCCCGTGTTATGCCAATCTTGTCCCACTTGCCTTGCGATTTGGGAAAGTACATATTGTGCGATAAAACTTTTGGCGCCTTTTCCAGTGAACATTGAGTCAATATTCCAACTTTCGATGAGCCTTTTCCTCAAAGCCTTTACTTTACAAAGCTTACCTGGTGACTCCAATAAGGGTGAACCCCTCACTTCCTTTGGTGATCTTGAAAATATTATCCGGTGACTCAACAAAGTTTAGGTAGGTACACCAATCCTCCCAAATCTTACATAAGAAGGCCTCCCCAAAACTCTCTTGTAGTAAAATCATTGTTTGGAGGAAACCTTCCTTTAAACACAATGTCTAACTTCCAAACTTAGACCCAAAATGAAAATCAGAATAATAACCAAAAGAAATGGGCATCCAAAATCTTTAAGCCATTATACATGAAGGGCATTCCAGGATACCCTCAGAAGATGCCTCTTAGGTATGAAAAATGGTTTCCTAAGTTCACTAGTAATGATGTAGTTAGTGTTGAATACCACAAGAGTAATTTCTGGGCCTTTTCCAACTTGTTAGGGACCTAACCCCTCACATAGGTAGAAAAATATATTTTCATGTAATAAATTTCAATATTAATAAGGCCTAGCAATAAGGAAGAATAAGTTCAATGTAAGAATACCTAATAGAAGCTCTTGCTTCTAGAAGGATCTTCCTCTAGATGGTTATGTTGATAGACATATTTAGCATAAATAAGAGTCGAGCGTATGAGAACTTTTGTCTTGGATATTATTGTAATAGAGCTCTACTTTGCTGGAGGTTTCCCACTCGAAGAGGCAAGTAAACATTTCTCTCAGTAATCAAAGTGCTCTTTCTGGTATTATTCTGGTATCATTTTGTTATTATTGTGGTGTTGTTCTGGTTATATTGTTTTTTTTTTGTTTGTTAGTTTTTCTGTGACCTGCAGGACTGTCCTATGGCTGAGAAACCATGACTCAGGGGCATATAATCCATCAAAATCAACTGGGGATTGCACCCATCCTAAGCCACACCAACCCTTAACATGGCTAGATTTTTTGTCCCCGCAAGTTTCGAACTGGTGACTTTAACATCACGGAGTGCCTTAACAGCACACTCTGTCACTGACTATCCTACACCTCGGGGACGTTATGGTTATATTGTTGCTCATATGCCATTTCTAGCTATTTATTTTTGTTTTGCATACTTTATATATCTAGAATATTACAAGTGGTATCAAAGCACCTTCCTAGGCAGAAAATTGTGGGTTATTTTTTTTTCAGGGTAGAGATGTATTTCGACGTCTTTAAGCTACATAGATGTGTCATTACGTGCATAAAACCATAGTTGGGGATTCATACATGTAGGAAATACAAGTGGTACTTAAGTGTACATATGTTGGCCACCCTTGCAACCCCTGTTGGTACCCCTTCGAGTGGTAGCGCATCAGACAACACATGTATACGAATCAACCTAGGTCTCCTGAAGTCCTCCATAGATAAACTGATCAGTCGCCTGACTGCTATAGTGCTACCGAGAAAAACACTCAGGAAGATACTCTCTAGTACCTGGGTATTTGGATAGTATGGCTATGGGCACAGTCTAGCTTCCTTAGTTGGTGCCTTGACATATTGGGTTGATTACTACTGTTGGACCCTGCATGTATATCAGAGAGCTATAGCATAGGGAAAACTCTTATCTTTAGAACCCTTGAATACCTAACCCTTGGGACAGAAACAAAAATAGAACATAAAATATCTATTGCAGTGCAACTGTGTCTCCTGCATTCGAGTTGCTAAACTACTACACATTTCTTCCTATTAAGCATTTGGGCATTTCATCACTACAATATTCTTCAGATCGGAGTATAACTCCACAAGAGAAAAAAAAAACATTATGGATCCTTTTGGCACCATTATTTGAGACCTATTCCGTTGGATTTATCTCTTCTCCCTTATTGCATTCATGCCTATCATTTTTTAGCAATTTTTTTTTCTTGTGGACCCGACCCCTTTCCAACACCCTTATTTGGGATTTATCCCATTGGATTCAAATCATCACCCTGATCGTTGTGATACACTTCGCCCATAACCCATTTTTTGTGTGGTCCCACCCACCCCTTTTCGTGTTGCATCGTCATCATGGCCCATAACTCTAGCCAAGACTTGGAATCTCTCTTCACTACCTTGCACTCTAATTTCACAGGAACCCAACAAGAAGTGTGACAAATCAGTTCCAATATTGCAAACATCAATCAAAATATGCATTCCTCAATCGTCACCTCAATCATGGAACTTAGACAAGAGCTCAAACAAGACATTACTACCCAGCTTGAATCTGTCACTACGATGATCTACGCCAAGCTGCATATCCCTGCAGATCTTCCCTTATCTGACCCACCTTTGCATACTGAAGGTGAAACTTCCTCTCATTCCCATAATTTTCAGCCCCATCACTTTCAGCGTGACCTACGCCTTCTGCATGTGGATGTGACCAAATTTGATGGATAAGATCCCACTGGTTGGGTAACTCAAATGGAACATTATTTCTCTTTGTATGGCATTATAGATGAGTTGGCCAAACTCCAGTATGGTGTTCTCCATCTAGATCAAGAATGTTGGCAATGGTGGCAATGGAGAAAAAATGCTTGCCAAGGGTATGTGGCTTGACACACTTTGTGGTAGAGCTTTATGAATGCTTTGACACTAACACTAACAATTTAGGTTGTTTGACAAAGTTGAAACAATCTGGCACAATGGAATACTTTATAGCTTCTTTTGAGAGACTGGTTTTTCATATAGAGGGCATGTCTGATGTTTGTTTCCAAGAATGTTTTATAAGTGGCCTCAAGGATTGGATTCATACTCATGTCCTCATGTCTCGCCCTCAAACTTGGGTGGGTGATACTAAAAGAGCTAAGGAATCACAACAGGTTGTCTCTTCTCAAAACCGAAAACCCTCTTTTATTCCTCACACTAAACTAATAACTCCCACTCCTCCTTCTACTCGACTAAAGATCCAGAAATTGACCAAGGTCAAAATGGCCGAACGCCAACTCAAAGGCCTTTGTTGTAATTTTGATGAAAAATATTTTATGGGACATAAGTGTAAGGAACAAAATATTTTTATGGCCATCTCGGAGGATTTTTTGGAAGAGGATGTTGAGGCTCTCCTTGTGTCAAGGTCACCTGAACCGACTGCAATAACCCCTACCTCAAACCCTCCCGAAGTAGAACCAACCATTTCCCTAAATTCTCTCATTGGCTTCTGTGCTCCCTAAACCCTCAAGCTAATTGATTAAATCAAGCATAGGAAGGCCATCATTCTTGTTGATAATGGAAGCACCCATAATTTTATTCATCACCGCATTGACCAAGAAACTAATTGCTATATCTGTGCAGTCAATAATTTTCAAATCATGATTTCCAATGGCGGGTCCATGAAATGTGGAGGGCGTTGTGAAAATATGCGTCTCCAAATTGGTGAATACCACCTAAAATATCATATGTTTTCTATCGACATGGGTGGTTGTGACATTGTGTTCGTTGCAGAATGGCTAAGGACTTTGGGTCCCATTCTCATGAATTTTAAGGAATTAACCATGCAATTTGACCAAGAGGGCCAAAAATATAAGTTCCAAGGCATCATCGTTGGCTCCCCATAGATCATTAGCTCCCATCGCATGGAAAAGATGCTCAAAAAGGGTCATTCTGGCATTATTTCCCAACTCCATGCCATGCAAGAAATGGAGACACCCTCTGTTCCAAAGGACCTCCAATCCATCCTCTATAAACATCAAGTGGTTTTTTCCACTCCCAGGGACTTCCTCCTTCCCATGGTGTTCATGATCATTCCATTCCCCTTGTCCCAGGAAGCCTTCCTCCCAATATTCGTCCCTATAGTCACCCCTTTTCCCAAAAAAATGAAATTGAGAAAATTGTTCAAGACCTTCTCCACGCAGGTGTTATCCGCAATAGTACGAGCCCCTACTCTTCACATGTGGTCATGGTCCTTAATAAAGAAGGTTCTTGGCACACGTGTCCTAACTTCCGTGGCCTCAACAAACTCACCATTAAAGACAAATTTCCCATTCCTATCATTGATGACCTCTTGGATGAATTGAGTGGCACCTAGTTCTTTACTAAGCATGATCTTCATTCTGGAAACCACCAGATTCATATGAAAGAGGAAGACATTCCTAAGACTGCATTTAGAACTCATGAGGTCCACTATGAGTTTTTGATCATGCCCTTTGGCTTGTGTAATGCTCCATCTACTTTCCAAAGCCTCATGAATCATGTCTTCCATCCTTTTTCTCCATCATTTTGTATTAGTTTTCTTTGATGATATCCTCATCTATAGTAAAACCTGGACAACCCATCTTGCTCATGTGGATTGAGTTCTCCATCTACTCTCTCAGCACTAACTTTTCCTCAAACAATTTAAATTTTCTTTTGGTGCCTCAGAATTCGAGTACTTGGGTCATCTTGTTGGGAAGGCCGACATCAGGGTGGATCCTAAAAATATTGAAGCTATGGAAGATTGGCCTCACCCAAAGACTCTCAAAATCTTGTGTGGATTTATGGGTTTAACATGTTATTATCACAAGTTTGTTAATAATTATGGAAAGATTGTGGCACCTCTCACTACACTCCTTAAAAATAGTTCCTTCACTTGGACTCCAATAGCTGCTCCAGGATTTTCAAACCTTGAAGATGGCCATGTGCACCACTCCAGTCCTGACCCTTCCTGATTTCAAAAATACCTTTGTCCTGGAATGTGATTCTTCCAGGAAAGCAATTGGTGTTGTCCTTATGCATGATGGTCGACATTTGTCCTTTACCAAAAAATAATTATCTGAGTGAAATTTGGCAAAATCAATCTATGAAAAGGAAATGTTGTCTATTCTGCATGCTGTGGATCTTTGGTGCCCTTATCTATTGGGGAAACACTTCTAAATTAAGATAGATCATCAAAGCCTCAAGTATTTTCTGGAACAAAGCCTTTCCTCCCCAGAGAAACAAAAATGGGTGACTAAGCTCTTTGGATATGATTATGAGATCATTTACAAGATAGGAAAAGGAAATTTGGTTGCTAATGCACTTTCCCAAAAATATGAAGATGAAGGGTACCTTTTTTCTCTCTCCTTCACTATACCAGATTGGCTCCAAGCTGTTCACCAGGAATGGCTACACGATCCCAAAATTTCTCTTTTGATACAACAATTGTAGTCCAATTCTCCAGTTTCCCCAGGGTACTATTAGCTCAATGATGAGCTTTGATACAAAGGTTTTTTGTATTTAAGTAAACAGTGAAAAATTAAATCCATAGTATTTTCTGAGCTTCATGTTACACCCACAGCTAGGCACTCCGGGTTTACCAAAACCTATGACAGGGTCAAATTTTCTTTTTCTGGGATGGTATGAAACATGACATTCGTAATTTTGTGGTTGAATGTGATGTGTGTCAATGCAACAAGGGAAAAACAATCAAATCTCCTGGCACACTACAACCACTTCCGATTCCACCTGCTATTTTGCGGGATATCTATATGGATTTTATCGTAGGCTTACCTAAATAGGGAAATAAATCAGACATCATGGTGGTATTGATCGTCTTTCCAAGTATGCTCATTTCTATGCACTTCAACACCCATTTACATCATCCAATTTCGCTCAACTTTTCATGGATTAGGTCTTCAAGCTTCATGGCATGCCGCATTATATTGTCTTTGATCATGACTCAACTTTCACCAACAATTTTTGGCAAGAATTGTTCAAGCTACAAGGCACCCAATTGCATCTCATCATAGCTTATCATCCCCATATTGATGGTCAAACTGAATTTTTCAACAAGTGTTTGGAAACATATTTGAGGTGTTTTTCATTAGAAAGAAAAAATAAGTGGGCTCAATGGTTACCACTATTTGAATGGTGGTACAACACTTCGTACCATACAACTACCCGTATGACTCCTTTTGAAGAAGTATATGGACAAAATCCACCTTCAGTTCTCTCATATTTTCCAGGTGTCTCGAAGGTACAGGAAGTTGACCAAATGCTTACAGTTTGAGAGGCTATTCTTCATACCCTCAAAGAGATTTTGGTCATGGCCCATAATCACATGAATCAACAAGTAGATCAAGGTCACTTTGAATGCCAATTTGCAGAAGGAGATCAGGTGTTTCTTCGACCACAACCCTACAAGCAAACTTCCCTCAAGGATGACCATTGTCAGAAACTAGTGCCCACATGTTATGGTCCTTATACCGTTCTCAAGCATGTGGGACAGGTGGCCTATCAGTTATATTTTCCAAGTTATTCTAAGCTCCATCTTGTTTTTCATGTTTCATACTTAAAGAAGGTAATTGGAACGAAGTGTCAAACTCAAACCAACCTTCCCTAGTTGGACAAAGAAGGATCCATTTGGCTACAACCAAAAGAATTTTTTGACCAGTGTGAGCGTCGTTTGCATCATCGAACCATCAAGGAAGTGTTATTCCAATGGAAAGATACAACTCCAACAGATGCCACTTGGAAACCAACTACCATTCTACAACAATTTCCCCATCTCAAGCCTTAAGTACAAGGTTGTTTTTAATGGGGGGGACATGTTAGGGACCTAACCCCTCATGTAGGTAGAATAATATATTTCCAGGTAATAAAGGTCAATATTAATAAGGCCTAGCAATAATGAAGAATAATTCCAATGTAAGAAGACATAATAAAAGCTTCCACTTCTAGAAGGATCTTCCTCTAGATGGTTCTTTTGATAGACATATTTAGTATAAACAGGAGTCGAGGGTATGAGAACTTTTGTCTTGGATATTATTGTAATAGATATCTGCTCCACTGGAGGTTGCCCCTTCGAAGAGGCAAGTGAACATTTCTCTCAGTAATCAAAGTGTTGTTTCTGATATTATTCTGGTATCATTTCAGTATTATTGTGGTGTTGTTCTGGTTATATTGTTGTTCATTTGCCATTTCTAGCTATTTATTTATGTTTTGCATACTTTATATATCTGGAATATTACACAACTTCACCCTATTAGTGACGATGTTGAATATTTGGAAATGAATTTGTTCTCTGGCACTCTTTATGATGGTGCCAAAAGATGGTATAATGGCCTCCCTGATGCTAGTATCACATCTATGGATCAATTATAAGAAGTCTTCCTCAAAATTTGGAGTGTTAAAGAGGATCCTAACATGTTCCTAACTAGACTTAATAAAATCAATAAGGTTGACAATGAGACTCTCAGGGAATTCCATGAAAAAATTGAAATACCTTTGCAACAAATCCCTAAAAGCCACCATCCTTCGAACAAATTCCTTCTTTTTCTTTGTACCAAGTATTTTTCAGGACAAATAGGTTTTCTTATCAAGGACAAGGCCCCTAAAAAAATTCAAGTGGCTCATGATATGGCTCTCAATATTTAGAATAACCTGTCATCATCCAAAGTAGATCCTTTTTCCACCCAAAGAGTTAATATTAAGGCAAAACCCAAAGCAATACACAATGTTGAGTCTACCTTATACATTGGCGTTATCTTGGAAAAGATTCAACTAACTATAGATGGCATAGTAAAGAACCAAGATTTGATGATCAATATGATTGTAAACTTAGAGAGAGCCCAACAACAAGCTCCCATACCTCCTTGCAAAGCGAAATTTCAAAATACTAGCCAAGATTTCAAACCAAAGAGTGACCAAGAGGTCCCTAACACTTTATCCCCCATAAATGTAGTAGAAGAAAATCCATGGTGTTTTCAATGAAGATAATCAAACTTGGAGAATGAATGTCCCTTTAACAATAAGGATCATGATCAAGTGAATATTATGAGGCATGCCTTTGATGAATAACCACGGTATCACCTCAACATTACAACCAAACAACATGAGGAAAGAATAAAAGAAGCAGCTAGAAAGGATATAATGGAAGTTATAAATATCCTTGATCAAGAGTCAAGAGATAAGTTGAAGAAACAAGAGTTGCAAGTGTACACTAGGAAAAATGAATTAACCAAATTCCCTCTACTAACCCTAAAACTTCATAGCCTCCACCTATGAATATGCTCCTTCCTAAAACCACTCTTAAAACCAACAAACTTGACTTGACTTTTGACTTGTAAGGTGCCTTGGCTAAAATGCATGTGACAGTGCCTTTGAAGGAAATCTTTAAGGTTCCATCCATGAAAGAGAGGTTCGATAAATTATTCAATGTGTTGGATGAACCAATGGACCCTCCTATTATGTTACAAGAAAATCATTTCACTATATAGTATGATGTACACCCACCTTTCTTCATGTCATTGAAAATGAATAAAAAATGTTTGAATAATTGCATGCTTGACTACGGAGAAGGTGAAAATATGATTTCCTTAAAAGTGATGGAACAATTAGTTTTGAAAACCACACAACCTTATAGGAATGTATGTGGATTTGAGTCTAGGGCCATACCTACCCATGGAGTAGTTGAAAATGTTGAAGCACACTTTGCCAAGTATCCTGAGAGAGTTATTCTAATTGATATCATGGTGGTGGATGTCCCTGATGTATGGGTCATGCTTTTACCTATAAATTTTTTTTTTTATGTTGGGAAGCACGTTAGAAATGGACTTGACTTATATCAATTTGCCCATGAAAAATGGAAATATTGCACGCCTACCCTATATGCCAATGATTAAGGCTCATGTACAAGAAATTGATAATGAACCTAAAAATAATGAAGTACATGAACTGACTCAATAATCTCCTCCTACATTTTCCCCTAGTGATTTGCCTTTCACCACAGAGGAGGACTTCGATGAAATACAATGGCCAAAGAAAGAACAATATCAACAACTACTTGACAAATACAAGAACAAAGAAGTTGTCTCTATCAAACTATTAAATAAAGAAGACAAGGATATATTGATTAAACCAAGCCAACAAGAAATCCTTATAGTTGAGTCTCACCCTCCTCCCTTGAGACAATATACCAGAGTATTATAAGAACCAGTGAATCTTGAAGTGAAGGAATATCAGGAGGGAGACATGGTATTGATGTGGGACACAAAGATGGGCGATCCTAATAATGTTAAGGGATGCACAAAGTTTTGTCTTGGACCCTTCAAGATCAGAATGAAGTCATTCGATGATTCGTATTACTTGTCTACGGTCAAAGGGAGGAAACGTCCATTGCCAATTAGTGGATGTCTCCTCAAGCCCCATCATGGGGAAGAGACTTGAATTCACAGACAAGTGCATGTAAGTGTAGGTAGGTAGGTAGGAATTTGCATCCATTGTACATCCCATGGCATATCATTCTAGTATAGTTAGTTACATTTAGATATTTTCTTTACTTCATTTGTATATATGTATTCCCATGATCATATATGCTAGATTAGACTTTCACTTTTCATTTGATTTTATCACATGTGGAAAAAGGGTGATATCACCACCCTAGGTATTATTGACATCTTTTGTTGATATTTAGCAGGCACAAGTCATACCATAGATGTCGAGGTTCTCATGCGCTCTACAGTGAGCACATGTCCCCGAGTTAGAGCTATATGTTACCCCCTAGCCTAGAAGTAACTAAGGAGATCATGTCTTGAGGCCCATAGGTTGTAGACATGGAGTGTCGAGAGACAGATGGATAGAGCATAGCCATGTAGGGTCCCTTATTTTCATTGATGCATCCTACACATCGCTAGCAGTAGCATCCACCACACCGACCTGGTCCCAGAAGGCAATGGGTATTTCTCATTGAGGTAATGAGTCCTCACTATGATATTTGAATCACTTGAATATGTTGTTTTGAATATTTCTTGATTTCAAAACATTTGCTTGGAATTTATGCTCTTTTCCTTGTTTAACCTGGAAGGGTGACATGGTGCCTTAGTAAGTTGGTTCTCCTTAGGATAGGTTTCTACTGGGTGTTTCCTTGAAGGGTCATTTTCCATTTCCACCATACTTACCACTTTCCATCTTTATTCCTTCCACATCCCCATCTTTATTCCTTCCACCTCCCCATATTTTTGGAATTAGGACAGGTTGTGCCTTGCCTCATGGGAATAAGGGGCTAAAGGCCTAGAGGGTAAAAGTAGTTGGAAAGAGTTAAAGGCAAATTATGAACCTTTGAGATGCTTCTCCCAGGGATCCCCAAGAGATCAGTGAAATGCTTCTCAGTAAGAAAATGGGACCCACAAAAAATAAAGTAAAATACTCAAGGTATTAGTTGGTGGATAGGAGGTCTCATCAAGATCCAACCTATCATGATCATCAACATGTATCGATATGACATTACTATTATCTGGTCACCAAGACAGGGTAGTGGCTCTTGGTTGCATAACCAAGAGAAAGGGGATCTCATCACAAGCAAACCTTCTCATTTTCATGAAGTGTTTGTGAATGACACGGTCACATATGGTCACCAAGTTAGGACAATGGCCTTCAATTAGTTTCTTGAAGCATAAAAAAAGAATAAAAAGAGGAAAGATAAAAATATGAAAATGGCAATAAATGGGCTTGGAAACATTTGCATTAATTACAATGTGCAACTCACCCTCCACAAAGGTTCCCATAGGTAAGAATCTACACTCCTTGGCATCACATGAACCCCATGCCCAAAGGTCTACCCCAGGTCATCTCATACACACACATGAGTAGGATTGGTCCCACTTAGGAAACACCCTATACTTAGGGGGTATTGACCCAATAGGACATCTTGAGACCCTCTCCAAACCTAAATTTGACAATTTTTATAATGTCTTTGAGCATTTGTTTGGGTTAGGGGGGTTTGATGCACATGTTTGGGTGATTTTACTATTATATGTGATTTACATTCCATGATACTTGTGACTTATGGACCCCTGGAGGACGTACTTGTTTTTTCTACAAGACTTTTCCTCGTGGACAAGAATTCATGAGGAGATGAATAGTTCAGACCTTTATGAGGGCATAAAGACCACAAATGGATGTTGAGACCCCAAGCAAGGGGCATGACATATATTGTTGACTTGTACGATGAAGAAGGAAGTTGTTACCTTTGGAGGCACTCTGGTAGGCATTAAAAGGATGAGACCTACTTTAATTCACTTGGACGATGGCCTTGGGATGCCTAGAGACCATCTGTAGTGTCACTTTTCACTACCAAGGCTTTCAAACCTCTCGTTGACCAATCTGTACATGGACTTTTACATAAAACATACAGAATTGTATAATCACATGCGTAACAGCAAAGAGATACATTTTAATTCTCAGAATAAACATATAGTTACTGTTATAATTATACAATCCATAGCTTTCAACAATAATTCATTTACACAGTGGAAAACATGATAATAGATCCAGTACAGTCATGATAAAATGTGGTAAAAATATAATTAAACACTTATCTTGTGACAGTGGAGAAATCCACCAACCAAATGCAGGCCTTCCACGAACCTCCCAGCCGTAGACCGCACTGCTCCTCAAATCAATAGTGGATCACCCCCGAGTTGGGACTGAGCTCCACCCCAGAGAAAGGAATATAGACTCAGGCTGAGGTTACAGGGAATTCAGTCACACACAACCACCAAGAAGAATGCTCTCCCAGGAATCTCCCATGCTCACTGCCCACAGACCCTCATTCCCCACATGCCTGTTCCACCCCAGGAGAGTGAAACTTCTCTGTAACCTGGACAGTCCTTCGACTGCCAGTCTCCCTTACCTTGGGTTACAAGAACAGACTGGACCGGAAGTCTCTGGGTTCTGTGGCAGCTACAGGGTTCCTTCCAAGATCTCTCTCCTTCCTCTGTGCACTCTCTCACCTAGAGGGAGTCGCTCACAAGCCAACAAGCCTCACGCAGTCCAGAACTGCATGCCACAACAAACACAAGGAAAATGGACACAAGCTTCCCAAGAACTGGTTCAACAGTCATAGGATGTTCTCATGGTCAAGATTTCAGAATAGGGTTCCATGCATAAGCTCGCTCAACTTTTCTTGGGCAAACAGAGACTCTTCCCTGAAATTGACATGGACATTTCATTCAGGGAATGCACACACTAGTTTTCTCTCACAAACAGACTCCATGGCTCTGAACAAGGGTAAACATGCATTCTTCCGCACCTAACACGGGATTCCTCTCTGTAACAGACATACACGAGGTCTCTTGCAGACTGGCTCATACCGCTCCTGCTCAGGGAAGTCGGGTCGAATGGAATGCGAGAGATTTATTCTCCCCCCATGGTTGTTCCTTTCTATTTTATTTGCATGCGTCAGGGTGGACATTTGTCACCCTGGGAACTGCATGCATTCCATCTGCATGCCTCCCTGTACACACCTTTCCTTTTTGCTAAGAACTTAGGATAAAATAATATGCACATGGCTTTTTAGGAAATAATATTAAAATATTATTCCAGGCCTAAGCCCCTAGGCTCAACACTCAACCCCTTTCCCACCTTCCAGCCCCTAGTTCCTTGCCCACTCTGTGGACGCTCAG